>PDIP01000017.1:81708-97278 GCA_002811645.1 Corallochytrium limacisporum
GAGAGAAAAAAGAGGGAGGCAACGGAAAAAGGGGGGAGAAGAGAGAGAGAGAGAGAGAGAGAGAGTGAGTGAGAACGTTGTGTCCGTGGAGTAGTTTGAGAGTTGTGTGTGCTGCATACTTTAATGAGGAACTTGCTCCGAAACGGGACGAAGGGTGAGTGATCTTTGCGATCTGAGTGGAGGGCCGGGCTGCGAAGCGGAAGGGGGAGGGGGGGAGAGGGAATGTCATTCAAAGTGTATGGAAGCAAAGAATGTGAGATTGGAAATCAAATTTGATTCCCGCTCCGTATATTCAAATGACGAATCAATAGGAGGGCCACGGCTCTAGGTACGATACGATATGAGAGGCACCACTATCACTGCTCAAAGAGATGCTCACAGTTCCGCAACATAGTTGCCACTGTCAGGCACCATCCACCTCATGATGCCTGTAGAATAGGTATCGTTTTCATCAAAGGTACCCAGGACACGCCAGTAGCACATATCGCAACCGCATCGCATGTCAATGTGATTGATGACGCAGGGGACTGAGCATGCTTGCACCTCAATCCATATTTGTGTGCGTGGTGGCTCGTACTGCCCATCCTCAGCCGCCACAATGTGAGACGTGCGTACAGATACAGGAGAATAGATGACATACCGACCACTTTTTCCCGCTGGATAGAAATTCTGGCAAACATCACAACAGAATGCTGGAATCATGTTTTTGGTTAACTCGTCAAGGTCAATGTCAATGGGCTCCTGAGTTCCATTCTTACATTTGCCCAGTTGCAAGCTCATCAACGACCCTAGGCACAAGGATAATAATGACGGCATTGGCCGGCGCCATGAGGTTACTAGTCTGCGATGCTCTGCTACAAAGGCCTCTGTAGAGATCCGGCGTCGTCCACGACGATGCTTCGGTTCGCTCCTCTGGGGAAAGGCAAAGCGCTGCAGAGATCTCAACCCCATGAAATGCACTGGCAGTTCCTGTAGCTCGTGATTGAATCTCAGATCAATGTACTCGATGCGTGGGCAGAGAAAGAAGCCATTAAGTGGTATAGAGCGAATATCGTTTTCGCTCAAATCCACTGCAGTCACCATTGGCCACTCAATTTCCTTCAGCTGATCTGCGGAGAGCTTTGCCGGCTTCAGCATTTCTGCATACATGTCTCGTACCATTCTGATGAGGACGCTTGGTTGACACATGTGGGTCGGCCAGTCCTTCAGCCCGAGTCCATTCAGCCGCAAGATGTTGCTTCCTCGTATCAAGGTCGCTTCGCATCGGTCAATCGCCTGGATATGTGGATTTCGCAGCAAATTTCTCCCGCAGATCTTCGTATTCGATTCCAAATGTTCATCTAGTGATGTACATGGCACTGATGAGTCATGTGAACGCGCTTTACCCTTGTCAGTCGAGCTTACGGACTGCTGCCGTTGTCTCAGCTGCTCCAAGTCTTTCAGTATAGCAGTGTCGTACTGTGGACTGATTTTGGCATAGTACGACCGAATGATATCTGATAGTTCCTCTGACCCTGTGTCTCGAAGTTCTCGTGCCAAAACAATTAATGCTTTCGCTTGATCGGCCGCCAGTTGCCGTCTTGCAGTTCGATCATTGGCTCCAGGGGTTGCGTAGAGCAGGCTACGCACATCGTGCAAAAAGCGCTCGAATGCACAGGCAACAAACGGCCGGTCTCTTCCACTCTTTGATTTGTATTCTTTAGTGGCAAATCTTAACTCTCTGAGGCATGCCATCCAATCGCCATCTATTCCACTGGCCCGGCTGACCTCACATGCCTTCAAGAATTTATCGAATGCACGACCACCTGGTGTGATGCGTTCCGGTGGCAGCATTGATGGGAGGTGGATTTCTTCATCTTCGCTTTCGCTACTGGTAGTATCCCATGCTGTAGCCGCGGCAGCGGCGAAAAAACGACCGAAGCGACCCATTCTGGCTTCCTCGGGCCCTCTCCTCCGCTATGGCTTTCCGTTGCCTATCACTTGCATGTCTGGATCATATTGCCTTAGCCATACCGTATTCTTGCCAGGACTCTATGTCCATGGTCTGCGCCACATGACCGAACCATAGTTTCACCGTTCATCCACTCAAGTAGCCCTGCAGGTATCTGTTAGTGTTCAGAGTGAGGCTAGCGAATGGTGACGGCTCCTCTCGCAGCGACTGCCTGTGCGCCGACGTTGCAGTGCAAGTGGTACCCCGCCGGCCGGCCCGAGGGGGCGGGTCTCTGAACATCGGCGGCCTGCTCACTCAGGTCAAAAAGTGCAGTCGGCGACTTTCTCTAACGACCGAATCCAAACCTTTTCCCAAAACTCCCCCGCCCCCCGGGGGGGGGGGGGCCTCAGCCGTTAGTGAAAGTTGTGTCTTTTTTGTAGCTCGTAATTGCGCCGCCAGGCATCTACGCCACTGTTTGTGTTTAAGCTACTTCGCGATGGAGTGCTATGCTGCGCACTGCGCACGGTAATAAAATCATCAGTCATAGACTAACCATTGTATACTCAGCGTCTGTAGCAGGATTGTCAGTCATGTCGACATCACTCTTGGCCCGGATGCCGGCACGCATCTTCCAGTCTGGAGCTGTGGTGCACAGGACAGGGGCACTGCGACGCCCTTGTCCCGTGGCACAACGCAGCGTGTACATGTGGATTGAGTATATATTCAATAGAGTAGACTACGCACGCATTAAAGAGGTGGGTCCAGACCGGGCCTGCCTGGAGTACATTCTGCGGCAGGAGGGGAGATTCAAAGTCAGAGGACACCCGAACTGGATCGACCACGAAAGGGATGTACCTGTGGGTAAGGTTACATTGACAGACGTTGATATGTCTGGAAGGAATTGTACATCGAACGGGGTCCGTTACTTCCATGGCTGCGACGAACTTGCAAACATTAGCTTCCGTCGCTGCCCATATTTTGACGATGCAGCCGTGAAGAACATTAGCGATGTGTACGCACTGAGGACCCTGGACATGGGCGAGTGCCCCCTGATCACCAAGGTATGCCTTGAGCACTTAGAGAAGATGCAGTGGGTCGAAAGGATTAATCTGGATGGGACGAAAATTACAGCCGAGGACTTGAGCCGTGATCTATCCCAAAGAATACAATTGTAAGTAAAGCATCACTATATTTCTGTAATATATCAGTCGCTACAGAACGGAAGCGCGGGTGTTGTCCTTGAAAAGAGTCATGACCTCCTCCATCGCAGTGGCCGCTTGTGGCCGAGCTGACTCAGAGGGGAAATGCTTCAGATGGCCCCACAACACATGATCTCGAGGCAGCGCTTGGACGATGTTGGCAATTTCTTCCAGGCGGATCACTCCCGCGCCGCTCAGCAAACGGAACTTCATGTAGTACAGGAAGTTGACAACGGTTGCAGTGCTGTGTGTCAAGCGCCCCGGTGCGTTCTGACTAGAGAGGTGGTGGATTCGACCCTGGCAAAGCAAGCGCAAGAGCGAGACGATCAGAATCTCCGCAGATTCGCCGCCTCCCATGGAGACGAGGCAGGGACCAATCATACGGCAAAGGAACAAAATATGGTCAACGCTAATGTCCACCTCAAGTAAGCTCTGGAGCAAGCCATTGATGGACGATAGCTCTTCTTTTAGACAGGTGAAGAGGTACGCTTGCGTAAAGAAGAGCCATTGAGCCGTATCTGTCACAAGATTGGTTCGCCACGCCTGTGCCCACGGCGTCAGAATGGCTGTAGCTTCTATGGAAATGTGTGATCCATCGAAGCCCATCTGTGGCCCGCTCTCCGTGTACAGGCCTCGACAAAGCAAGAAGTCTTGCAGCTGGGTCCACAGGCGATTCCGCCAAGTACGAGGCAGGCTGCGAAGAAGGATGGCGCAAGCCTGCAGGGCTTCTGCCGTCTCGGTGGGATGGGAGAAAGCTTTGTGGATTAGTAACGACACGGCTCGTTCCTCTGCTTCAGCTTCGTTCTCGAGCACGGTTGTGGGCGTGGATGCCATGATCTCACATAGACACAGTCCAAGGGTCTGATCGAGGTAATGGAGCTCCGAGGTGGGTACACCATACGAGGTATCCGGCTGACCATCAACCAAAGGGGTGAAGAACTTTCCAAGAGATGTGATAGCCTCCTCAATGATGGCTTCATGTGCAGCGCTTTCTTCCAAATCTCCGCTAATCAATTTCTGCATAGGTGCACTCAACAGCTCTTTGTCAAGCAACTTCAAAAGGCTGTACGGCTTTCGCGCACCCTCAACGGCTTCTTCACTCTTACCTTCGCCATCCGTCTTTTGTCCACTGAGTATCGAACTGTTTCTGTATAGAGTGATAATGGCACGCAAGGAGCGGACACCGTTGGCATGGTACCGCCACAAGCCATCGTAATTGCTGAGAATCAAATCCAAGGTAGTTGCATCCTCCTCCTCAATACAGCGCATCACACCATAGTCCAGGATGGGGAGGCAGTCATGTATATCACTCGCAAAGTATCTGATGACCCGATGCTCCTGTTTAGTTTGTTCCGTATCTTCTAGTTCAGAAAGGACCTGGTTATTCGCAAACATCCAGTACACATCAGCTCCCGGGGTAGGTGTTCCAGTTGCCGTCTTTCCGCCTGCCATGGTGTCCAACCAGACCTTGTAGAGAGCTCGGAATGTCGATTCATCGCCACAAAGAATGTCCACGAATCTGAAGGCGAGGTAGCGATCGTTGCTTTCCCGGTTCCCGCTAAGCAAATGGAAAAGCATAAGATGGAACGGGATGATCTTATGCTTCCACACCAGATCACTGAGAATCGTTGCAGCAATGTCAAGATCACCTTGATTATTGGTGCGCAGCACATCCTTCAGCACAAAAGTGATCAGGGACGCAATGTTAGTACCATAGGTTTCAAGACTAAAACTTGCCAACACCTCGTGGACAATGGCGTCTTTGATGGAGAAGTCCGTCGCCTGGGCTGCTTGCCGCATAATGACAAACACAACGCACAGGAAATATGACTTCCGACTGTCTTCTTCGTAGTGCTTGACTAACTTCTGGGTGACTGTGGGGTCGCCGTCGTCTCCCATGAGCAGAATATTGTTCGGATTGTTCTCGTCGTCGTTAATCTCGGCCGCAAACATGTCAATATTGACATCCTTCACGGTCTGAGGACCAGATTCTGACTGGCTGTCCAATTCGTTTAGCAGTTCGATCATTTCCCTTGGCATATGCTGACGCGTTTTTTGACTGATACCGTCTTCAATCTTCAGATACACTTGGCGTATAAGTTCCAGGGAATGAATACTGACACTTTGCTCAGGCAAGTCCCCAGGAAGTTGCTCTTCCAGTGCAAGGACCTTCATGACCGCGTACATGATGAGGGTCCTTGACATGCTGAACTGGCTGGGGTTGAGAGTCAGGATTTCAGGAGAAGGCAAGCCCTGAGGAGAAGCCGAGCTCAGCATGTGGCAAACGGAGGTTGCAATTTTGATCTTTGCGTGCATCCAGTCGACCTTGGTTTGCAGATTCATTGCAGAGTTCAGTACTTTCTGCAAACACTCGTGTCTTTCAAGTTCCGGAATCTCCAAGACAGCAAGACTTTCTAGATACGCGGTTGCAGACTGAATGAGAGTGGTCTTCAATACCTCATTCTTGGTATTTACAGCACTGGCAAGATTTTGAGACAGCGTGTTTAGGAAATCAGCAAAAATGTTCCGCACCGAACTGGAACCACGTTTGTCGTGAGCAGCGGTCAAAACTTGGCACACAGCATTCGGCAAAGCATGCATGATACGGCTAATCGTTAAGAACGCATAAGGACAGGCAGTGCTACGGTCATCCTTGTTTGCATTTGGTAGTAAATGGCCCTTCTGCATTGCATTCGTGAGCTCATTGAAGATCAGCAACCGGCATGGAATACTAAGGTAGTCGATGCGATTCAACAGCATAGCCCCTGTGGCAGCATCTGCAGGGCCAATAGTCTTGTATCCGTTGGCCAGCACACCCTCGCGAAGTTCCACCTTGGGGGCCGTCGCAGGGTTCTTTGGCTGGACGAGAACGGACGTTATGCTGGTACTCACATTCTTTGGGGCGGCATGGCTGTACGCTGCAAGCTTCACAAAGTTCGCTTCGTCAAGAGTGCCGTTAAGAAAGTCCTTCCCGATGGTATCTTTGCTCTCATTGAACCATTGCTCCGCGCTCTGATAGTACGAGGCGGCTTGTTGAAGCCTCTCTCCGTAGATTAAACCAACCCCAGGGTCGTTGGCTCCGCCCGCCACCTTCGCAACGATACCAGTATTTGCAAGAATAGATCCCAAGACGGATGCCTTAATCAGCTCAAAGTCATCATCCAACTGACCTGCCGCGTCTTCCGCGAGGGAGTCAACCACGTATACACCTGGTGCGTCTTGATGCTCCTCTGGAATTGATGATGAAATGGTGCGAACATGGAAAGTCTTCTTCATGCGACTGATGCTACACACCTGTGCCAAAATCCAAATCATGGAGTTTGTGCGGACCTGATCCCCGCCCAACTGATGCAGGCGACTTAGATTGATCAACAATGACCGTGAGTTGACAATACCAAGGCTGATCAGAGTATAAGTGATGTCTGCAAGAAACTGAAGATGACGATGCATCTTATACGTTGCCACATTTCCGGTTCGTCGTAGGTCCGCTTCCTCGACAACGAAGTCTCGGAGGGCCGCTGCCAATGTGTTGTCGGCCGCAGGTAGGTGCCGGTAGATTGCATTGAAGCGGAAACGAGGATCGGTCGCGCTGTCACCGGATTGTCCCTTTTCAGTCAAAGCAGATGTTAACATCAAATTGATGATACCCGAAACTGGCTTTTGCTGTCGAAAGAAGCTTCCCATGACCTGCGCGAAATTCACCCGATCGTTCAATCGCCGTAACGTAGGAATACTGGTAAGAATTTGATTCAGAATGGGAGACGTGTTCTCGTCGAAAGCCCATAGTCTGAGGTCACTAACACCGAGTACCGGGGCAATGGATCCCAGCTCAGGAATAAGCAACGCATCCAACTTTGCGATCTGTGTTTCCAAGGCTCGTGCTTTAGTGGAAAAATAGGGGTGCACATCCGTTGCTCTGACCACAGTCGAAACAATCTTACGCAGCTCTGAATGCAAGAAGTAAGGAGGAATCAAGGGGTTGAATGGATCAAGGATGTGGTCTAGCATGTTAGCTACCAAATTCAAAACCTCGAAGTCCTGAACATTCTCACTTTGCTTTCCTTCTAGGTGTTTGTGTACCTGTTTGAAGAATGCGTCAACTGCGAGCCAGCACGCCTTATAACTGCACTGTGGCAGGCATTCGATGATGAACTTGGCCAAGTCCAGGTCCCGCGGTCCCCGGAAAAGTTCAAAATTGCGCAGCAGTCGGCGGACCATGAGATCGACGTCAAGCAGTCCGCGCTGTGCCAAAGCTGCCAATAAAGACCGGCAAAAAATAGTGGATTGGCCTCTAGCGGAGAAATCCTCTTCTTGCAGTGAGAGAAGAATCAGTTCAACCATGACCTCCCGGGCATAGTCTTCCCTTCCAGCCATATAGTCCTGAACAGCCTGTTCATAGATTTCAATAACCCGGCCAACATTCATGGCAGTATCATCGCCGTGACTATCAAAGAGCGCTCTTCCGACACCCCGTTCGAGTATATTACACCCTTGCATAATTTCGCGACGCATGAGCACGCTAAACTGTGTTTCTGCGTTTCCTGACGTGGTTGTCCCATTGACCTGTGGTACGTCTGTACCACTGATCTTGGCCCGTTTGCGAACCTGTGACGACATGTTTTCGGGGTGATGGTTATGTGTATTTCTTGCCTTGCACCTACATGGTTTCACTATTCATTCACTATGAATTGGTCCCTCATATACTATGAATCATACCTTCAGGTCGCTGAGAAAACTTGGATGCTATAAAATACTAACGACCACGATCAGTACCGTAAAATACGTTATATTGGATTCATTGCCGTAATTGAATTCGTTGCCGTCGCTGGTCGGATGGTTCCCCTTCGCAGGGGGCGGGACACACTCCCAATCGCCCTCGTCCGAAGCAGGGACCGCTTTTACCGCCCGTCCGCGCACCGCAATATATAACCAAAAACCAACAACACCGGAAGGGCCGCGCTTTCCCAATTGTAAGAGTACCAGGCGGTGGGGAGAAGAGGCGGGAAAAACATCTGAGCCAGAGCTGATCTGAATTAATCAATTACATATAGATATAATCAATATTTTCATGGCCCGCCACACTGAGCAGGAGGAAACTTGAACGATGGGATGAAGTTTTGATACAATCAGGCGTTCCAGACTACGGACGGCAGGATGTCATTCTCCTTTTCTCGCTTGATGAAGGCTTCGTTGTCCCAAGTGGAGTCAATCTCACCACCAAAGTCAGATTCCAGCTGACTGGGGTCGATCCACTGGGTGAGCTGCTCGAATACCTTGCCTTTCTTACCGCTGACAAATACAGCTTTCTCCGCAGTGCGCTTCGCCAGGAAGACTTTAATCATTCGGAAGAAAGTGTGGAATAACCAAGGTGCATTTATAAGATATGCACGATGTAGTCGTTCAGGGTAGTAGGTGCCCAGCACCTTTGCAACATTTCTTGCATCCGTAAGACCACCACCGCCTCCGCTATGCCAGTCCTGCATATCGATAATCCAGTTTACCTGATAGAGTTGTTGGTCTGATCCTGGTGCAATAGATTTCAAAGCCTTTTCCATGGTATAAATTACCAATGCCATTTTCCCGTCCGTATCTGTTGAGTCATCCAAGCGAGGACGCATATACACACAGGGCCTTCCCTGGCGGTCGAATCCCAACCGATACTGCTTCCCTGACTGGGCATGGTGAATGACGTCTTCGACTTTTATATCATGTGGCTTGTAACTCTGTTGCCAGCGAGCAGCCTCAATGGCTTGTCCAAGTGCGTGTTTGGCGTCACCATCATTAGCGATGAGGAACCTTGCTAAATGATTCCTGTCCCGTAGCCAACTGTTTTCGTCATAAAGTTTCTCCTTCTTTAGCTCTTCATTGTGGTCAAGAAGAGAAATCAGGTGCTCCAATTCCTTATCAGAATAAAGTTTATCATTGTGGGGCCATTTCACCTCCGTTGTGTGTTCTGATTCGGAGGCGGGCATGGCAGTTCAAATTTATTGAAAGAAGTTGCTCACCACGAGTGATTAGACCATGAATTCGGAAAGTGTTGAAGAGGGCGACCCGGAAGGATCCTTGCTAAATAGGCGAACGGTTAGCCCAACCCGCTAGACCTCAGCGTACGTGCACAACAACGCACACAACATGTATCATCCGAATCACAAACACTACACTGTCGCAACGGAGAGGTGTTCACACTCCGGGCGTTTGCTTAAAAGGGGGTACCTTTCCACCCCCTGCGTGGCAGCCATATGGCTTGTACGAGACGCCGATGCCTGGAACCCTAAGAGTTTGGTGAGGGCTTTGGTCGGGTGTGCAGAAGCTCCCACCATTGGCTGAGCCCCGCGATCTTTCGACAAAGGAGATTCGGGCAGTAAATCAAGTACAAATCATGAATGTATCGGGAGTCTAATTTTCACCTACTTTTCTTTTTTTAAGATCCTTTGACGCCGGCGCGGGGTCTAGGTCACATTTGACTGGTGTTGGTGCTAGCAATAAATTCTTCCCAAAAATGGCATGCTACAAGCCATATACAGGCAGAGACTCTCCAGTGGTGATTAGACTGTGGAGAACGTAGTGTACGTCTTCGATTGTGAGTACTCAGAAGCTCCGCTTCTGAAGGGGTGATGAGCACCATGCTCGCGGTTCCTTATCCTAAGGCTCTATCGTGCTGCACCATATGGGGTCTACACTTGTGAACATGTCCTCTGTTGGTCAGAGGCTGAAGCTCACACCGCGATTGGAGAACCAGAGTCTGGCGTCGACACCTAATTTCCTCTGCCCCAGAACGAACATCCTGTGTGCATCCAGTGCTAGGGGTAAATAGAATGGTGAAGTCGCATGCTGATCGCAGATAGTAATCATTTGTTTCAGACGGGCCAAATTAAATCTTTCAATTTCCCTTGTGAGACGTGTGGTTGCGAGCACATACGTATGCACCTGACACTGCTACTGACTGATGGAGATGATTGGGGGTTCAGCCCATGTGGTATCAATTGATCCGCCAATACCGCCTAATGTGTGTGCATCCAAAGAATAAGGTTGGGAAAGATTTGGCGACAGCCCTACTTTTAGCTTCCTGTCCTTTGGATGCAGTAACAGACACAATCTGTTGGATGCGACTAAGGGTTGGGCTCACCGCCACAGTACGAAAGACCCACATGCTAGGTATGAGGAGGCGCCATTCTGTTTCGTCTACATGGAGAGTGACAGTGTCCCAACCGCACTAACCCCACCTGCTAAGTAAGGCTGCATCTCGCATCTAGTTTCACATGCTCTCTCGTTCGACCATATCTCTCGCATCGCTATCAAGTGTATTACAACCCTTTTACACTTGCGTCGACCAGACGGAATGATCACCAGAGAAGGCGTATATCAGCGCAATGGTTCTGCCATAGTGCACACTGCTAACACAGTTACGCCCATCACAAAAGTCATCATGGCCTTCCTTTCACCGCGCTACCAGCGAGGCCTCATGGCCATTCTCAACAGCAATATCCGAATAGAGAGCGACCGCCTTGAAGACAGACCTGTATCTTCCAAAGAAAGGATCGTCTTTCGGAGTCCTGCTACTGGCGCTTTCGTGTCCTTTGTCTCTTGATCACCCGCGCATTCGGAGCAGCTCCAGTGCGACTTGCGACTGAAGCTTCAACTGACAGCGGCGTAGGACTCTTGCTGGAAGCATCGATACATCAGCAGAACATGACTGCACGGCGGCTACTCAATCCTTCCGTACATACATCATAGGCAGGTGGTCGTGCAACGGACACATTCTGCGATAGAGATATACCAGAACGCTGCTGACAGACGGGGATGATATGTGGGGACAGATTCCAATGCATTCGCGCAGCCGCTCGTCTTACTTTCTTACGGCAATGATGATTTTGGGTGCCGGCTTTGCTCCTGCATACTGTTGAAGGCCATGTTTCCGCATGCCTGTCAGTGTGCTGTCACCAAAGAGGATACAACGTTCGGCCAGAATGATTTTTTGGCTTGTGGTCTAAGATATTGAAACTGATCTCCCTCGTGTCGAAGGAGCGGTAAAATTTTTTCGCTGGTTATCTATTCATGAAAGCGAAAGCAATGGAACCGTGACGGTGTGGTGTGCCGTGCTTTGAGCTCGTCTAATCCCTAAGACTCTATGACGCCGTCAGCTGAAGCACATACGCAGACCCTCTTTCACATATACATGAGACAGGGAAACATCGGTCCGACAGCCACAGGTTAAAGCTCATCGAGTGCGGGGGCGCTGCAACTATTTCCTTTACGAGGCTTTCAGGTGAGATAAATACGAACTGTGGAAGCAGCAACAAGAACCAATCGATCACAAGAAAAACGAGGACAGGCCTCTCTAAAAAAAACCCCCAATGTCCACGGTGGAAGAATACCTCCCCTGACCCTCCCTTTCCAGCTCTTTTACTGTCGTCAACAACGCCTACTGGCGTTAGGAAATGTGCACCCTTTGCTCTCAGCAAGTACTGCCCTCGTGGTCGATTAGCGCGAAAATTTCCGAGCAGGGCAAACTGTTAAGAAACCTCACACGACATTGGCAAAAGAAGACTCATCCCGCACATGTTGCATCTGTGATGAATATAATACATATTGCTAAAGGTTTCTCATATCGAAAGAGTGGTCTCCTACAAAGCGATGACTGTCCCCTGCGATAAGGTGTGGGCAAAGATTCTCAATGCGAAAGCGATGATGGCTACGACTATGGACACGCACAACCTTACCTCTCTGCTGATGATGTGCGGGGCTGAACAATCACAATCATTAACACTCTAGCTTGGTGCTGATGCATGAGTTCTGTGTTAATGGCAAGAACCAGACAAAAGGTCTGAGAAGAATGCGGATAAACGAGACCTCACGATGATGATGTGAAACAGTCATCATCGGACCGCCTCCACATGCTTTATGATGAATGGGGGAGATTCCTCCCTGTGTATTACACCCCATGACTGTTCGCCCCATGGCACCCCCTGCCACTAATCTGGCACTTGTACCCCGGACTGATACCAATTGAAAAGTCCGACGTGTACACACGTACGCAGAGACACAGGCAACACCAACACGATCCCCCTATATCACAGGACCTTTCTTTTCGGGTGCGCCTGTGAGGTCATCGAGTAGGCTGTTGGAAACATCTCTAATGTTGACGATGACCATGAGCTGGTTGTGGTGGCTTCAGTAGAAGCAACAGAGTATCTTGTTGACATAAAGATGTCCGTACCGAGCTCAAGATCTTTTAGTCATCTAGTACTACGGGTTTGGACACCATGAGCACAGCGGAAGGGGTCGGAGTGATAGAAAAGTGCCCCGGCTGTTGTTCGTTTGAGCTGCAGAAAGGTCTATTTTCAAATCCCTACTGACGACCAGTGGGTCGTCGTCGATGATCATCGCGGCAAATCATTTCGTTGTGGCTGGTGATAATCTGAGCATTGACAAGTCATCCGTACAATTACCATAATATCTCCTCTTCGCACATTGTTCGTCGGTCCTCCCAAACAAATTGCACCAATGGTGCAAACAGTGGACCCTGTGGTGCGCAAATGCGGCAGCCACACCCGCACATGGTCACTTCGCCTACATCTGGGCATCTGACGGGCAAATATAAGGTGGGCGTTAGAGCTCTATGGCCCAAGTTGAGGTGCAATTGATGTGGCAGGTTTCTAAACGTGCGCACTAGTTATCTTGTACAGTACCAGAGTTCTTTAGCTTCTGCATTTATGTGCATATGTTCTGCACAACATCAGGAGACACCAACTCGGGCGCGCCTCCAATTTCACCACACCCGTGTGTTCGTCTGTTTTTCCGAAAGTTCTTATCAGCACCCGTTCTCTGGAGTTTTGTTTGGTCAGTAATGAATATGCGTTTTAAATTACATGAATGAGTACATGAATGAATGAAATGTAGAGACGCTTGGCGTGAATTGTGTGTAACAAACGGAAACGGAGAGAACAAAGACGGTCCGCTTGTGCCATATACAATGTTCTATTTCTGTGAATATACCCGTGGAAAGAACAGGGACGACCAAGCATTACGTGTATAAAGCTAACTCAGAGACCAAAGCTGGTTGTGTTTGTTGCAAATACAGGCTATGCCTGACTGAGAATGGACGCCTACAAAGAACACAGAAGCCGACATTGCACATGTGCCGAGGCGCTCATTCATGACCATATACTGCAACGAAGGCATATCGTCACCAAGCATAAATGCGTCAATCCTCCGCGTCTGTTGTATGTTGTCTAGTACATTTGGCGGGATTGCATGTCTATGGTAGACGAAAACATTGGGAAAGGTCCAAAGCAAATTGAAACCTCTGAGATGCCCTCCCTGGTGCATGTGTGGTTAGTGGGCTCCGTTGCTGTGCTGCTGCACTTACTAGAGGGCTACGTCAGGTACTCGTGCACAGAAGCTAGGTGGGATTCATAAATTGCTTTATGGAAACGGAGTTGTTTCACACAAAAAATCAGAAACAGTGTGTTCTCTGGGCATTGGCCTGTAACCCGAAGTGCCCAACCACGAACCGGATGGGGACAACGAGAAACTATGCCTGAAGTCGTTTTCTGAACTCATTTTCTGCTATCCTACTGGTCACATATCCCTGGACTGCACATGCACACTCCACCCCCGCATAGGAACGTGTTACGTAACAGGCACAGGGGCGCCACACAGACCACTTCATCACGTCTACGATGTCCGGGACCTAATGCACCACCACTGATGCCATAGAGATCAACACATTCTCTTTGCTATCAGCAGAAGGGTGGGTATGGCTCGAACGCGGGTTTCCTTGCGGGTCCAGGTTTTCCCGTTGTGGGCTGGGTACCCGGACTCTTGTGAGGTCCAGGCGCCAAAAGACGCTTTTTGGGTGGCTAATGGAGTTCGTTATGAGTGGGCTATGGGCCAGCTGGCAATGGGCCCGTGTTTTTGAGTGGGTAGAGTGTGTGGGGCACTGGGGGGAGTAATGACTGTTCTATGGTAGGAAGGGGCGAATCCTTCTGTGCCACCCTTTTTTTTCTGCTTTGCATTGCGAAACAGTGGAATAGTTATGCCATTCTGAGCACAAGGGAAGACAACGCGCGCCCCAACAACGAAGGCTTGTCCAAAAAAGTATTTTTGACTTCCGTACAGGAAAATTTCTCATTGAATTGCACATAGATTTTCTGGTCATGATGAAACATAGAGATACAGACTTGCCAGCTGCTGATTTGAACACCAACGACAGCAGCGGCTGCAGCAAAGTAGCGCAACGTACCATCAAGAATTGAGGAAAAGACAAAAAAAACGGCTTCGGTACCTCACCAGGCCCGGCCGTTCCTTTCTTTATTGCTCAGTGTTTGCAAAATTCAACACCGAAGAAAAATTTCGAAATGTTTCAATGGACAAAGACAGCTGTTTGTTTGGGACTTTTTTTTTTTCGTCACGCTCGAGATCCCTTCCTGCCCGAGCCTTTCATTGGCCCCGTAAATTGCTCAACTCGAGCCTTCAATTCGGCACGCTGAGCAGTTCCAGGAGGACACGCCGCCATAAGGAACGGCACAGTGCGATTTGAAGCAAAAGATCACAGTCCCGAAAAACAATATGACATCCGTCGCAATTCGAATACCAGAGTTATTGGCAGCGGGCATATGTAACTGCGTCCAGGGAGCGGGCCATATGGTAGGCACATGTGCATAAATGCCTCGGTAATGTCTGCTCCGGAGGTGGACACACAAAAACCACACACACAGAGATCAACCTCAAACCCCGGGCAATATATGATCTTGCCGTTACCGCGGATCGTAGTCACCAACTGTGCTTCAACGGTGGGATTTGAAGGAGCGGGAGCAGCAATCACTCTCTCTATCGCAAGGTCTCCACTCTTGCCTACAACCACACCAAGAATTTTTTTTTGCCGCTCCCCCGTTTCCTCCAACGATGTTCAACTGACCGGCCTATGTTTCAGTGAGCATGGCACTTTCATTCAAGGATGAAATGAATTTTAAAGAGGCACTGGTATTTATCACACGAGTGAGAAAGAAAGGTTCGCAGGGGATGAATGAGGACGGCACCACCACCGGCTACTCCGGTGGATACCTGCAGGAAGTACCAGTCGGAACTCGGATATCCTCGTGTGAACTGTTAGGGAGACTGCTGAAGGAAACTACCAACAAAACTAGAAGACTTTTTTTCTTCCTGCTAATGGTACACTCAGAGATATTTCTGCCATTCAGTGATGATCATTGGACAACACGATGTGCCTCGGTTTGCATCGGGCTGTGAACACGTAACCTGTACACCTTTATGTAACGCAAAAACAGAAGATGATATTAAATATGTGCAAGCTATGATGTATATTTATGGTCTGGTCACAAAGCCGAATGTGAAGACGGTCCCACACTCCATCGGAAATCGCCGTTCGATCTCTCGTGCGGCGACCTCTATTTTACCTGCTGCGCTGTGGTCCCCCCC
>PDIP01000017.1:97354-172026 GCA_002811645.1 Corallochytrium limacisporum
GTTCGATCTCTCGTGCGGCGCCCTCTATTTTACCTGCTGCGCTGTGCCCCCCCCCCCCCGCCGGCACCGAGTTTCTGGACCATGCCGGCCACTACATACCATCAGGAGAGCTTCCATGGCTAGGAACGAAACTTTTCCTAAGTCAGCCGTGCGAGGTGTTAGAATTCGCATGCGGAAGCCAACCCTTGCTGGTGATGTGCGTGTCGGTTTGGAAACGGGGAAGTCATTGTGGTGCGAATAGTATAGATATGTTGACTAAAATGCCAATCCGCCATTGGAGCCTGTCCGGTGACAGAAAATCACCGACACAAGTGCAAACGTATCCTCACACTATTCTCAGTTCAAAGCGTGAAAGGTATCTTAGGTGTTCGAACCCGCACTGCCCTCCCGAACACAGCAAGGGCTTGTTCTATGGGATGGAATTCCATGGTAAACATTGAGGCGGTGGACCCCCTTAGATGCGTGTGTTTCGTGGAAGGTCTGTGTCTGCTGTGGCCTGGAGGGGGTTGGAGTGTGCGGTCTATGCGACAAGAGGGGGTCCTTGGGCGGGAGGCTGGTGGTGGTGGAGGGGTTCTTTTTTTTTTTGGTTTTGATTCGTTTTTCATCGTAGATCCAGTACCATTGGAGTGCCAGGAGAGCCCCAGAGAACCTCCAAAAGGAGGGGGGTTACAAATGACGATGGTGGGCGATCGCCGTCGTCATCCCATCCCGTCGCGCTTTCTTGTTTCGTTCGTGTATGTCTCTATTTGTGACAACAGATGCTTGCAAGTCAACACCAAGAACACGTTGTCCTCGTGCCAGACGTTCCTAATGTGTTCTCGCACCATTCTAGTGCGCATTGGTGACGATGGGCTTATTCACCTTCCCGTGTTAACTGTCGGAAAAATATGGAACAACTGTATAGTTTCAACATCACAATCACTGCCATTATCACCAGCCGGAGTTGCACCGGGGCCGCGAGACCAGAACGGACCCTACAGAGACAGAACAGGGTCGATTCGGTAGAAAGGCCCGGAGATATACAGGAAGTTTTGCCCTGCCCACTTGCTAACATTTCTAAAATAGAACGCGAGGGATATCAGAGCACAAGGAAATGCTCTGCTGCTGCGATGCCACGGGTCCCAATCCTGCATTTATTTCGTTTCCTGCCGCTATATTGTTTTTCATTTTGTTGACCTTGGTAAGTCCTCACGGTCCATCACCCCAAACTTACATCATCTCCCCGCAGGAGTTGGCAAGAGATTGCTAGCTGGCAGGGAGTTCTTAATAGCACACGCTCATGATCACCTTCCTTCCTTGGTTGCTTCCATGGCCAAGGACACAAAACTGCCGACGATTTCCTTGTAACTTACCACCAACTCGTGCGACCCTTGCTCGCTTGTAACAAAGAACATGGCATACAAAGTACATACAATAGAATTTCCCTACTCCAGAAGGCAGGCGGACATTGCCGCATATTGACAATCTCAACAGTTGATCTTTTGCTCTCCTGCACAAGTATCAACCATGTGCGCCATGAAATTGCCATATCCTCCGAAAGAAAACACAAGAAAAGTTGAAAGCTGGAAGGACTTACTAAGAATTTAACGGCATCCGTCAGAAACAAAAAAAAACACAAATGTATACACGAGGAAAAATTGTAGTAAGAAACATACGGAAACCTGGGCACAATGAATATGCAGGCTTACGCGAACTGTTTCGCTTCCATTTTTCCGACCATGTGCACCGTGCGCCGATTATTCTACTATATTACCTTTTCCAAGTGATAAGTGCACCATCAGCTCCAATAGGAAGGGATGTGATGCTTGGACCACGTTCTGATGGCAGTACACAAGCCGCTAGACTTCCAGCCCGAAGCTTCGATCTATTCCTCCGCTGAAATTACCCTATGTTTCATGGTATACATTCGTGCCCTATGATTCTTCTTTCTTGTGTCAAATTGATAGGGCACCTGTTCCAAAACTCCACTACCAACCCTGTTACAGAGAACAACTTTAGAGTCTCCATATATACTCTCCGTGTACGTGACGTGTGTCAATCCACAGTAGAGGCACGCAAAGAGGAGATCCTCTGTAGCTGTTGTACGAAGAAACAGCAAGTCCGAACGCTGGGTCTTGAGGTTTTCCCTCCGGTTGTTATCACGGGGAAGGGCACAAGTTCAATCTGGTTTCCGCTGACGCAGCCACATACCCTGGGTATGCACGGCCAACCGTAACACCTGAACCGCTTTGACCATTTCATCGAAACCCACCCGATCTGGATTAAATAACAAACCTTCCTAATAAGGCAAGTAAATATGCAGAGAAAAGTAAACTGTCAAGGTTGGTACCCGGTGCATTTTCTGGCTTCACCAAGAGTGCGCGCTGGCGAGACGTTCGAAAGCGATGGTGGCCTTGGCTCCCTGTGGCATCATATTCTTACAAAATGACCCGTGTTGCTAATGTCTCCCCATTGTTTATGTGTCCATTTCTTTTCTTGCACGGTTCATCAGAAAATTTGGCGCCCAGGAGTCGCCTGCGTCGCAGTCAATGTCTGTGCTGTTGAAATTGTACCACTGTAGGAGAGGTGGAATGCATAAAAAAATGAGAACGAGATGAATACGAGTACTTTTGTGAAATTCGCTGTCAAAATCAAGAGATTTTCCCCCTCCTCTCTTCGATACAAACCTCAGAGACGGTATGCGCAGCAGCGAAATGAAACTTTTCTGAATCTGGGTCCTCTACGTCTCCAGGCAGCTAGCCACAGACATCGTTTCTAAAGACATTAAAAGAAAGATTGCAGTTTGCTCTGGTTCCATTTCAATAGTAAATATATGAATATGTTTAGAGCCCACGTTGGAAATTCTTCAACGTGCCATATGCGAGGGTTAAGATTCAATAAAAGGGGGGGGGCGGGTGCGTGATCACTCTCGACAAGTTAAAAACCACAGGCTTCATATGCTCTGGCCGCCCAAGGGTTCCTCACTTCTACCAAATCTATTTGGGGTGTTTGTGTATGCCGTCGTTTCTTACCGCCCCCACATATACAAGTCTAAAAACACGGCACACTTATCAAGGTAGTTTGGGGCGAAAACCAAAACGGAGTTCACGGCATTGGGTACCGATACTAATGCTACTATTGATGATGCAATATGCGTATCTTCTATAGAAAGTGGTGACTCGTCCTCCATCCCTCCGACCTTACTTGTCGCGTTCTCTAAACCTCGTTATCTGCTCTGCGCACATGTAAAGTATGCTCTTCGCATGAGCCTGTACTGGGCTGCTCCCTCAAACGTGTGTAGGCAGAGAAGGGATTCCGCCCGCAAATTTGCCTCTCCCGGCACTCTTCCGCATGCCCTGAAACTGTGTGCCACCCAACTCCCGCCCCACTTTGGTGCATACTTATGCTTCTCCGTTTCTCGTTCAAGTCATGTGTTGTTAACCGGGCGTAGGCAGAAGGTAAGAAAAAAACTCACTTTCTCCCTCACGCTGCAGTTTTGCGAGAGGCACTTTTCTTGATTCTCGATTCCGGTGAGGAAGACAAAAGGGAGAAAATTTTCATTCTCGTCCACTGTCAGCTGTGCAGGGGTTTCCTTTCTCACAAGGATAGTTAGGTTCTTCCTATACTAAATGTACAGTGCCTCTTTTGAACTTGTGAAGTACTGGCGAAATCGGTGGCGGAGTTCTCAGCAATGAAGTAGGCGACGGAGTGAGGAAAACGAGACCTGCTGAGTCCTTCACTCTTCCGAACCTCGTCATCACTAACAACCACCGCCCATCAGCTTCAGTTTCATCGTCATCATGGAGCAGGAGAGTTCTAGCAGTAGATGACCAACACTTGGTAGCTATACAGCCGGTATAGGAGGATGTCCACGGCTACGTGTCTGTTGTGTGTCTGTGTGTCTGTGCCTACTGCGGTGTTTGTCGTTGTCGGCACGATGGATGGTTGGTGGTGGTGGATGGATTTCATGGCGATGATGCATAGCTATTGAAGAGGAGACACACATTGTAGACATACATAGTGACATGGAGATTGCGCGCGTGTCCGTGAGTGAATGTATCGATCATAAGGCACGATTGATCATCAACCCAAACCATGTCGACTTCAAGCCCAATTCATGTACACCATTCGTTGACTATAGAAAGATACTTCGATGTGGACGGCGAAGAGTGATGCGGCAGCCTAAGAGGAGGGAAATAAAAGTTTTGGCGGCCGCAGCCACGCACTACCTCCGGGATGTATCGATCATTCATGGGTACAAATCCACGTTAATGAGGCATTCTCTTCCATGTGGGTGCCGAAACCCTTGCCATAACCCTTGCGCTCCGACCACGTCGTGGGTTGTGTTGCATAGTGCTAGTACTGACCTGAATCGCGGGGTGTTGGTGGTTAATTGTGATGTATGGTCGCCATTACTCTTTCATATCCTAGCGCTCAGCTTCCGTTGTGGGGCTGCCTACCGCCCAAATAAATTTTTCATTGTCTTGACCGCCAGCGAAGCCAATAACGAGACTGCGAAGGCTCGCAGTCATTTATGTACCTATGGCACCAGTTTCGTTCTCAACTACCTCGCCATACTTCTGCGGTTGAAACCCTTTCCCTTGGGATACTCGCCCCGGTTGGGGGGGGGAGTGCAGGGAGAGGAGCACATGCGCGTTGCAGAAGAAATTTCCTTGAATTAACTTCGCTTTCGTCAGGTCTGTCCTCATTTGCCCTGCCCTACCGGGTCCAAACGCACTCAAAAGTCACCGCTTCAAATCTCTCAGAAGAAATTTTCATGCCATTTTCGTGGCCTGTTAAGTACTGATCGTGATGATCGGCTACGGGTACAATGACTGGACTATGGACATTTCAGTGTTGAACAATGTACCGGCAGTAGGTACATGAAACTCCTCATGTGGAGGTCCAGTGTGAGATAAGTGTTCTGATTTCCATACTAAACATCCCACAATATTCTGACAGGAAGGTGTGGTTTGCCATTTCTGTTATCCTTGCTACCATCCCTTCAGAACGGCGGCAGTGGACCGACCACTGTACAGACACTCTTCTATGGTAAAAGCTTGGGAAAATTTTTATCTTGCCCTTCTTCCTGAAATCCCCTAGCGGCCTGATAGACCAAGGCGAGAATTGTGTTCGGGTGATTGAGCAGAAAAGTCTTTAGATTCGAGGCTTTGGCACCAGAAATTTTTCTTTTGTTCTCTCGGTTTGTGCCATACGGGAGATGGGACCTCCCCATGCTAAGTGGGGTGGGATGGGGTGGGGAGGGAACCTGGTGGCCCGTCAAAATTTGCAGTCTGGCCATATTCCCCTGTGTCCACTCGCCCTTCTCTTGGCCAGTCAACGTCTGCTGATATACTCTTCGACGCCGCCGCCCTCCGTTCCTCCACCCGGGTTTATCCGGTTTGGAGCTCTACGTCTCTAGATTTTTATTTTGTCTCTCCTAAAACTCAGGAATCAATTTAATGGTAAATGTATTGGAGATTCTCAGCTAGCGCGCGAGATAAATCCTCTCTTAATATCACTATTGTCACTATCTCTCAAGAGGATCAAGTGCGGCGCCAGAAAAAAAACGTGGCAAGGGGGAAAGGGCTACGTGGACTTTGCCGTCGGTTCGCGTGTTGCATATGTCTTAACTCTTAATCAGCGGACTCTTGGAGAATGTTCATGAATATATTCAGTATAATTTCAGTATTCTACGAACATTGCAGTAGCACTGGTAGGTGTCCATGGCCAACTAGACACGCCCTTCTGTAACATCATCCGAACTTCATTATTTTGACAATGATTAACTCAATCTTTATTCCGCTGCGAACAACCACGTTCTCCTGTTCGATACTGCGATACCCTAGGAACTTCACGTTGATGAACCATAATTTCAAGTTTAGACCCTTTGGTGCTGAGCAGTGCTACCTGTTTATCCTCAGTAGTGCCTGGAGTTTCCGAGCTTCCTGCGGTAATATACCCAAAGAATTTTTGCCTTATGGGCACCTCATGAACGGGCGTGAGAAGCAAAGACAGGGGCAAAAACGTGAAAGTGAGGACAGCAGAGTGCAGCAAGGGTGCCGCGCTCTTTTACGGCTATCGACCCTACTAGCTTAGATTAGGGGCGATCCCACACGCATTGCTGCAGTACGGCACCAGCGACAGGCTAATCCATGCTCTATGTCCGTATTTGTAGGCGACGCAAGGGGTGACGATGGATCACTGGTGGGGGTTTCGCGATGATGAAAAACACGCTCCATGCTAAACGTGTTCTCGCAAACTGTACGCATGTGTACGGGACATAAAGAATATTCGGTGAGGTGGACAGAAGTGCACAGTAACGGACTGACGAATTGAGAGAGAGCGAGAGAGAGAGAGAGAGAGTGTGTGTGTGTGTGGCACAGATCTCACAAGCCCTTTTCGCCAACGGCCGATGGTTGATGCGGAAGCTGTTCTCACACGGCGGGTGGGATGGGCGACCAGCCAGTGAGGCTGGGATGGGCGGCCAGACAGCTGGGCAGGGCGATCGGTTGTCTATCCTTTCAGTTTACTTTCTCTGCCCTTTCATTTTTTGAAACTCTTCGCTTTCCGTGGCACACTGCGCGGCTTTCCTGGAGCATTGGGGAGAGCGACGAAGAATTTTTTTTTGGGTTTGCCTTGTCCGCAAAGCCCCCCCACTTTCCACTCGTCGGCCTCGCCCCTCATCCTCGCCCACTTTCTTTCTCTTTTTTTCCCCCACTTTCCCTATCTCTCGTTCTGTGTGGTTCGCAGAGAGTGGGGGCGTTTTTCCTCAAGTGACGCAGTCCGGGGAAAAAGGGGGAAAGGCGGCCAAGTGACACACCCGAGGCGGGGAGGGCTGGCCCGGGGAAGAGGAAGGGAAGGGGGGGGGGGGGAAGGGGGGAGAGGCTGAGAACAGAGTTGGGAGAGGAGAAGGGGGGGAGGGGGAAAGCCAAGAACGAAAAATTTTGCCCGTTGCCAGTACGGTAGTTTCACTATAGGGAAAGGGTCTGAGCGGAGCAATAGCTGGGAGGGGGGAAGAGTCGGACAAGAGTGTGTGTACAGGCGCACGATTCTTTGTTAGTGTTGTCTTTGGGCAGCGTGTCTCGAGTGGGGAGAGGAGGTTTGCACCCGGGGTAACTCTGTTGCAGTGGTGGTTTGGGGACCTTCTGTCCCAGGTACTTAAGAAATACAGCGTGACGTGTTCATAGTGATAAGACAATTCACGGAGATCCAAACAGGCGACTTTAAAGAATCAAAAAGGCGAACAAGAAATCAGAACTTTCTCTCAACGAGAACAGCACAAATTTGAAATTGGAACACATCACCGACAGACTTATGAACATCAGAATGGAGCGTGACTACAGTGTTGAAAGCCAAAGCGACGTCCGCCGCCGCATGCGCCGCAATGCCATCTGGGCGGACGAGAAGAGCAGCGAAGACCTGCGTCAAGTACGGGAAATGTATGGTGTGTACGCCCTGGAACATGAAAACTCCGAGGAGCACCGCTAAATCGGTTTGTATGAAAATTGAGTTAAAAAACCCAGAACACAATACTAGTACATATTAGCGGGCTGGTCCTGCGCCAAACACACACACACAAGCACTCCTGTATACTGTTTAAATATCTAGCATGATTTAATTAATTTAACACATCAGAATATATTCACTTACACAGACTTCAACGTCATTGACACCTTTACTACAATAACATAAGGACTTTGGCTTAAAATTTTCTTTATTCTTTGTCTTCTGCTGTCTTTCAGACAACACCACGAACATGAAACATATGACATGGAACATGGTATTCTACATATTTCTATAAAACCTTGCAGGTTAGTCGTCCATCCAAGGACTAGTAGGCGATGGTGTAAATGAGCCTCTACTTCAAGGCCGCGAACAAGCACCATGACCGGGGACAGAGCATCCAGACCCAAGGTCGACTTGGCCTCTGGGTCCGTGTTGCACTGTAGTAACCCTTGCAACGTAACTTACACGTCGTCCTCAAGGGCCTGGTAGGCGATGGTGTGAATAGGCCTCTGCTTGAAGGCCGCCAACAACGTTACTCCCAGGCACACTGTGTTAACACCAATGAAATTTGCGAGCATGGCCTCGTCTCCGTACTTGTCAAAGCTATTGTCTTTCTCCAGAAAAGTTATCTTCTCCAGGATGCCCATCATGATGGTACAAGTGACCAAGAGAATCATGACCTGTCCAGTAAGCCTGTGGAAACCCACTAATTCGGAGCGCAAATCCTGAGACGCGTATGGCAGCGCAAAGACCAGGAAACCGGCCAGCCATTGGCCTGCAAACAAAATCACAGTAAGAATTCCAACCCAGCTGTGTAACGAATACATGTTGGGAATGTTGTTACTGTTATGGAAGCGGAAGACCGCCATGAGACCAATCACAGCGGAAAATAATGCAGCACCATGTAATGCTCCGTGGACGGCCTTGTTGACCTTGCCCCGCTTTGTGTACAGCCTATAGGCGGTGGCACCGTGTCCGTACAGGATGAGCATACCCAATGTCATCAAAACCGGGTGCCAGTTGAACACCAGGGCGTCATCAGCCCAGCTGAGGCCGCCTCGGTATCCGAGAATCCACCAGAAAACGAGTATGAGCTCAATCGCTGATAGTACAAACAGTGTGTTGCGGATTCTGCTGTGAGCGAACATGCTTGACTTTGGCTGGTCAAACATAATACCATCGTCCAGGTGGTGCGGTGGATTTCGAATATTGTGTTGGTGCCTATTGATAAGGTGTGGGAGCATTTCTTCTGAATGGGTGTCTGGCAGAGGTATGCTTTCCGACATATGGCCCACTATCGATCCAAATGAACAGACTCATGCTCTTACCACCCACACCATACATGGAAAAATTCCTCCTTTAGAGATTCGCCTCTCTGGAAATAGCCTGTCTAGTGACTTCAGTAGGATACACCCAGATTGAGGACATCCCCAGACGAACCCACCTTCGTGCACGAGAGGCAACTGAATTGAAGATGGTACCATCACGTTCACCTAGGTCCACCAGCCGTCCGTTTCCGTAACTCCGGTACACAGCATCGGACGAGGGCTGTGTTGGGAAGGAGCCCGGCTAAGGTTTTCGGTACTCAATCTCCCACACCGACACTTTCGGACCGGCACAGAGCGCACGGCGCTGTGTACCCGCCTGCATCTACCAAATTTTGCCCCCGCCGTAGTGAATCTATGGAGTAAGGAGGGTACGACCGATCACTAATGTCATCGATTTGGACCCTGAGTGTGGGGACGCTTGCAGCTGCGCGTAGAGCGTATTTGCTCGCGGACAACCCGATACAGGATTTATACTAGCTTGATAATGTACTGTGTCTCGGTTGGTCACAGCGGGGGAGTGTTGTTGGTGGGTATCTTGTCCACTGACGTCGAACGAAGCCCAGTGGTGCCCGCGAGGCCAACCGTTCTCCCGTTGGTAAATTTAATATACTTTTTTATTTCCCATATTAAATATATGTAATGTAAGTTTCTACAATATCTCCTTTATTCCGTACTTAAAACAGAAATATAATATACGGATATTATGTAATGAATTGTTGCCGCCCAATGTACGTTGGCTTTGGGTTGTGCCAGTTGGTGCTCGGGTCCCCTTTGTTATTTGAGAACAGGTATCTGTGCTTACATGGCTTTGACCACTAGATCGAATGTGTTCAATAGCATGTAAAATTTGTAGCGATATAACAGAAGGATGGAGACAACACCAACATTAGAAGGAGTCTACGGACTTATCAATGAGCTGATGAAGGACGATGATCTGCAGAAATTGCAGGCAGAGGACAGCGTAAAGGCTGTCCAACAGGGCCTTCAGAAACTTACGGACTCCTTAATTTTGTTGGACAGTCAGGCTGAAGCATTTGATGACCAATTCTCTGGATTTGAGTCGGATGTATGGCCAGAGCTATCGAAACATGCTGTTAGACTCCCGGAGACATACAGAAAGATCGATCGCTTGTGTGATATGGTGCAACAATTAGAGGAAGTCATGGCCGCTGTGGAGCAGCGCATGGATGAAGTCGACGGAAAACGAAAATCTAGTAACATAATGGGTGGAATGATGCGTGGGTTCCAGAACTTGAATCGACCGGGACCAAAGTCTCAGGAAACGCAGAAGGCTCTCGGAGGCTCTGCTTTGCCCCACTTCAACGCTGCGGACTACTTCGAGCCATCGGACAAGGTGCCCCGGGAAGAAGATGACGGAACATGATGGTCCTTTTGCATGCATACAAATAATTGAAAACCTAGTAAAGAATCTAATGGATAGTATTGCATAACTTCAGGCCGGGAACCGTCCAGCAGCGAACGGACCTCCGCCTTGCGCACTCACATGCTTGTGCATGTGAGGTCGGAAGATATCCAGAAGCACAGGATTGTAGTTTTCGACTCGTCCAGCCATAATATTGGGTCCGATGAACTTGGACAGCCTTTCAATGCACTCCGACGCAGCAACTTCGGTAACCCGGGTGCCACAGGCCAAACTGTACTTCAATCCATCGAAGAAATCTTCCACTTTCCTCTTGAACACTGTCTTGCCGAGGTTCTCAGCAACGATAGGGAGTAGTTGCCAAAGCGTTTCGAGCATGTACACATGATGATGGAAGTGCGTGACCTTCGACAGCTTTGCAACCAATCCCAGGCTGTCTGCCATATCTTCAGGCCTCGCACGGGTCAGCTCGCGATACAGATAAATACACCCATCACTCCATTCCCAAGGCTCAGTCGGTTTCTTGAAGGCGTGATCCATGCAACCGCCACCGCGCCGAAGCTTGGGAGCCAAGGACCCGCACGAATACATGACCTGGTCAGTGTGCAAGGCGTCATCATTGTCATGGGCGTGCTTGAGGTCACCTATGGGTTTCGCCACACCAAAGGTGGTAGTGGCTTCTAAATTGGCGTTTTTCTTGGACTCTGGCTTTTGCTCCTCGGCCTTGAGAATGTGCTCAGTAAACCAAGTTTTCACCTTCGTAAAGAGATTGTCATTGTTCATTGCCTCAACAACCATCACCAGGGCGATAGATGCATCTTCTCTTACAGAGTTGATATTGTCGCCGACATGTTCAAGCATAAGCGGTAAGATCTCCATCTCGAAGCGCTCCTTGCTCTCTGTTGGGAAAGCACTAGCAAAGCGACCAATCGCGGTCAGCGACGCATCACGCACAGGCCAGCTTTCATCCTTGAGGCACACAATGAGGGCTTCCAGAAGCGTCATCACATGTGGTGCGATTACATCCTTCTTGATCTTGATGCCCAGTTCGGCAATACATGCACAGGCAGCTTCACGGACAGCATGGTTGTCAGCCTGGGTCTGGGCAATGTAGAATGTTACCACATCACTGATGTACTCTTCGACCAGGCTCTGACCACGGTTATCGAAGAGCTCTCTCCAGATGTTTTGGCTGTAGATACGAACACCCTCCGCAACGTAGTACCGATTTATGCAGAGACGGGGCAAGAGTAGTGGATAGAACACCCGACGGTCCTCCTCCGCGGCAATGCTGCTCAGAAAGTTGTGTGCAGCAGTAGCGGAGGCCAGGCGGACCTGACTCCAGTTGTCAGCGAGACCATCGGAAATGCACTCTGCGTATCTCTGTTCATGCGGGAAGCCATTTGCTTGTGACAGGTTAGCGATAAAGTAGTACCCAGTTTCGCGGACGAAACGGTTCCTGTGCGACAAGCTCTTGAGCAAAATAACCTTCAACCGATCACTGAAAAATGGCAGGAACTCATCTGGCTGGGCCTTGAGGAATTCATGCACTGTTTTCACACTGGTTTCCAGGGAAGCCCATCCAGCGGTGTCATGGAAAACTTCTGCCTTGCTCCCAATGGTAGACGTGCTTTGCATAGACGTGGTTTCACCGGTGACCATATGATCTGGCTTCATATCATATTGCTTGGCAAGCTTTTCACGCAATTGTTCATAATCACCGGAAGGCTCAACCTGGGAATCAATGGTGTCTTCAATGTTCTCGATGATAGTGTACTCAACGGCCTGCGTGTAGATCCGCTTCAATCCAAATGCACGGGCAAGACGTCCAAAAGCAATTCCAGCCGCCAGCCGCACACGGGCCTCCGCATGTGTAATACACAGACGGAGCGACTCAATGGTGGCGTCCACAAACCGATCCGACAATTTCGTACCGGCAATATCAGCTGCAGTCGCAACAGCAACACAACCACCATGGATCTGCTGCCAATGCTCGGCGTCTGTTCCTTGTGCATACGACGCATCTATCAGCTTAAGGATTTCTTCTTCAACTGCAATGAGTTTCTCATCACCCTGAGCCATTGCATTCCGCATTTCCATCATCAATGACTCATTGCCGGCGTCCCTCTGCCGGCGTCTTGCTGACGTAATGGCGGCTTGCCATGGTACCGGTCCCACCGGCACCGTTCCATTCATGGCAATCTGAGTTGGCATGTCAAGTTTGTCACCGTCTCACATGCATAACATGTACACACCAAAGAGTGGTACACGCAAGATACACTGTATACCTAATTGTTTTGCCTTTGGTGTCGGGGACAAGGTCTGTGTTTTGGGGCTCCCTCTAGTAGCCCCTCACTGGCAACCCGAGCCTAGTTTAGGGCTCACTTAACCCCTCTCCCCTTTTTTCGCCGGGGGTCCCACCTCTCTGTGTGCTGCCACACGGCCAAAGGGGGCCTTTTTTCAAACCACAAAAAGCCTTGTTCCGGAAGGAAAAACCCAGAGAGGAATTGGAGAACCCCCCCCCACCTCTTGGGTAACAAAGCAGTCTCACCTTTCACCCGGCTGCTGAACTGGCTGCTGGCTGGATCTGGTTTTCCTCGAAACCTCAAAGTTTTTTGCCATACGTTTGCTGTACTGGAACCAGGTGCTGACGAAAACAAATCTGCCCGCAGCTCTCTCTCCCTCGTACACGGTCTCCCAGCATCACACGGTCCGGTCCGCACGGGCTCCACTCTTGGTATATTCACTATGGGAACAGGGGGCCCTCTCTCCCAGGCCGGTGGCGCGAAACTTTTGTCGTCAGTATTTTTTTGATTAGGGCACACATCGATTCTTTTTGAATCAATATTATCGAACACCCCGCCAGAGGTGGGTCTCAAGTAACTTGCTGGTCTCATCGGCACCGCTCGGTAGGCTTCACTTTCAAAGCCATTGACCATGATGGCGAACCGGAAAGCCGATATAACATGCAGGTGCTTACGTGTTGGGTACTTACTAGCACGAGAAAAGGTCCGCGATCTTGAAAAAACTGATCAACGTCAGAGACAGGGAGCTTATAGAACATGACTCCAAGCGGGGGAACGGGCATCGATGTACACTGGGTGATTTGCAACAATTGTGAGAGAAGTAAAAGTGATTTGGGTAGCGATAATCCGTTCTTGCTTGCACAATGTGGTCACATTTTCTGCAGAGAGTGTACACAGCTTCAGCACACCCAAGACAGGTTGGTGGGCAGTTGTCCCATTGATCGCAAAACGATACAATGTATCGAGATCACAGACACCATGCCACGGACTGCCCTGTCATGGTTTCAAAAGCCGTATAATCTGGGTAAGCAGGTAGCACAGGATCTTGGGCGCAGCATGACCTTTAGAAACACTCAGCTGAAGACCCTTGGCTACAAACTACGTTTGTGTGCCAAAAGAAGTAAGAAAGCGGACTCCAAAATCAAAGCTCTGCAGGGCGAGCGCGAACGGATGGCCGAGACAATCGCGTCACTTAAGCGCCAGGTCAAAGAGTTACAAGCCAGGGAAAGAGAACTTCATAAGGATCTCCAGCGTGCACAGCAAGCGATTGATCGAAGCGGCCAACATCTCCGCAGTCCAGCGGACTCCCTTCCCACGTTTGCTAGATTGCCTGGCTCTGGGACCGCTCATGCATCGGAGCTCTCGGCTCGAGCCCTTCTCCGTGGGTCAGCCTTGAAGAGATCACACGCTTACGGAAAGATCTCAAGTGAACATGACGAAACACCACTGAGCAAGAGGACCAAAGTGAGTTTATGGACAACTACACGTCATCAATATTCGTCGAGGAAGAGATTCTGGAATGCAGAAGATCAAACAGGAATAAAGAAATACTAACGCTTGCCATGCCATGGACATGCTGGAAACACATATCTATTTGAACACACTGTTATGGTACATATGAAATGGATGCCGACTGATTTATGCATTGTTCAATGCTACTTCCTCCATCTTGGCAGCGATTTCATCCGTGTCCTCAGCCTTCTCTTCCGGTCCGTTTCCGTTCGTCTTCGGTGTATCTAGGTCTTCTCCTGAAGGCCCCTGTTTAGAACCCTTTCGACCACCCTTCTGGCCCTTACTAGGGCTAGGTGGTGCATCGGGATTATACAATTCTCGCTGGCGGCGCGGAGCCGGGCGAGATGCGTACTCGTGGTGGTCGTCGTCCGGATCGGCAGGAGGATGGCCCATGCCGGGCAGCATCATCGGTGGGAGGCCACCTTGACGCATAGAGGGGTCAGAGTAGCCCATGGCGGGGTGCATACCGCTGTAAGGAGCTGATGGTCCTGCGGCGGCAGCAGCATGGGGCGGACGGTATTGGCGTGGACCAGCCGAGGGATTGACCTCAGCGCCCTGTTCGTGGCCAGCAGTGGGCCCTCCAGACTGCTCTGCAGATGAATCATGGGAACCGTGCTGCTGGATGGGCTGCTGCCCACGGTAGGGCGGGTAGTTGTACATACCGTGGTACATTTCAGGCATCATATACCCAGTGGGAACCCATTGTTGGTAGTTCATATCAAACCAGTACAGAGGGACCACGATGCCCTGCTGGAGATACGCGGCGTCAACCAAATAAGTCACACCGCTGGTCGGGTCATAAAAAGTCATGAACTGATCCTCTGAGGGACGACTGAAGATGCGTTCCTTTGCCTTGCGATATTCCTCTTCGCGTTGTTCAACGCTCTTACCATTGCCAGGCAGGTGACTTTCCTCCACTAGAGGGCTGCCCTGACTACCCTCGTCACCGGACTGGTCTCCAGGTGCCTTACGTTGCATAATCTTTACCTTGAAGGGGATCTCCTCATCTGCCTTGCTACCTTCAGGCGTGGTCTTCTTCACAGTGCGAGTGCCAGACTCCGTTTCTTGAGCGGGACTGACGGTGCCGCTGGATGTCTGACTGCTCGACGCCTGCGGAGTCTGGACCACCGCCTGGGGTTGCTTCCCCTTAAGAGTCGGAGTGGTCGTTGGTCTAGGAAGTTGGAACTGTGGGTTTGGTGGAATAAACTGTGGCATGGGAACACCTGGAGGGAAGTTCTGCATCTGTCCCGGCATCATCATTCCCTGCGGCATGGCATACACGTTTACGTTACCCATCATACTAGACAATTGTTTTTCTGGCTTTCGAGACTTGGCCACTCTGGTGACGACTACAGTCTTTGTGAAATCTGCTGTGGTTTCATGTTCCATCTTGTAGTAAGCTGCGATTTTATGCACCAGCATGCGATGGAATGAATGAAGAGAGGGGAACTCCAACGAATCTCCTTCCTTGCCGTGATCTAAAAGGTTGTTCAACATTTGTTCAACTTGCATGACCAAAACACGATCCTGTGGTTGCTTCAGTGCTCCCTGTACCAGATCCTCCAGACCCGCGCCCGTTTCATCCTTGGGAGTAGTCACCTTTGTTGTTCTCTGCTGTGGGTACTGCGGCATCATTCCGGCCGGATAGTATGTTCTCTGTGGCATCATTTGTGGAGCTACCTGGGGAGGCATACCCCTCGCACCCACCATATGGCGCTGTTGTGTTGGTGGGCGTGACATCTGTTCTCTATTGCTTTGCCCAATTCTTTACTTGCTAATGTGTTTAAGTGTACAAGATCATGGTGATCTTCCCGGTCGTCTAGAACTATTCCGTTTTACGTCAATCCTCTGCTGATCTGCGACACGACACGTATACAATTTTGTACCTCACCGTAAGCCCCAAGAGTATTATGATAATTGGACATTGTGGTCACTCTCCAGTCTGCGCAAAAGAATGCAAAGAATTGCGAGTCACTAGGGGGATTATCATGTGGACTACATCTCGCGTGTAATGGTCACCGCCAGAAAGCCAGACGGCCGTACAGAGAGCCGAGGAATGCAAGTAAAGCAGCCCAGGGTGGAACGGTACGAACGAGGGACGATGGATCCGCGATGTGAGACTGAGAGCCTCTCCCCCTCGTTTTGCATACAGACACTATTCACTCACTACGATGACGAGTCCCTCTTCCCCTCTATCTCTCTCCCCTCCTGGTCTCTCTCACTCGCCCTCTCTCTCGCTCTCTCTCTCCCTCTGTGTCGCTCTCTCCCTCGGTCTCTGTCTCTCTCTCTTGTTGTGTGTCTCTCTTCCCTCTCACTATTGCCTGCGATTACCCATTGGAAAAACGCTGTGCCGGGTCAGACCATTGGGCGTATTTTTTCTTTTCCGCAATATCAGAGTGGCTTGTTCAGCTCTTACGGCATTCCCAACGCTGAAGAAAAATCCTGCGTTCACGTCACCGAACAAAGCGAAATGACGCGGGCTACCATCCCTCCCAAAGCCCCCCCCCCTTCCCTCGCTCCCCAATTCTTGCTTTGGCTCCCGCCGCGCCGGGGGAGAGGGGGGGGGGGTTTGGTGAGGGTGTTTCTTTCTTCTCTGTGTGTTTTGGCCCTCTTTTTTTTTCTCTCAATTCTTTCTTTCTCTGCAGTTTTCCTCCCTGCGGGGGCCGCTGAAAATAGTACGTGATAATTTAGGGACACGGCGGGTCAGCGGGTTCCTGAGCAGCCAGTTCTCTTTTTTTTTTTGTTTGCGGGATAAGTTTGTTATTGAAAGAGATCCTGAGAATAGCACAAACACCGACACAGAGAATACACGAGAAATCCGCATCCCCATCGGGACTCTCTGGGTTTTATTTTCTCATGACAGGAATTTTTGGAATCAGGGCGCAAAACCTACACACCAAAAGCAGCGGTGAAAAATACTCAACCTCAACACAAAAAGCAGCCCCCAACACACACACACACACAGTCGCTCCCGCAAACAGAGAATTCAAAAGGTCCCGCAGTGCTGTGCTAAGAAAAGAAACTTTCAACGAAAGCAACTCCAGCCGAGAATGCCAACCGTCAGCAGACACTCATACAGGAAGTGCTGTAACATGTGTCAATGAGGCTAGTACAAATAACACAGACACTCACACACACATAGAGACTTTGAGTCGGACCCGCCCCTCCCGGCATGAGCCAGCCCAAATTTCTAAGAATTTGGGTATCATTTCTAACACATTCGTGGTCTTTCTCCACGGCAGGGTTACGCGGCTCTGCTAATTCACAACTATCTATAGTGGTCCGAGTGAATACTGCTATCTGATTTCTCATACTGAAAATGTGACATTTTTACAGGCTATGTTTCTATCTCCAGCAAAGACCCACACGGGACACGAAGGAGACCCACCCTTACTGCTAAACTCCGCGAAAGTGAGTCGGCCGCTCGTGAAACCCGAAATTCTCAATGTACTGGAACATGGGATTTCGCCTCGAACATCCGACCGCGAAAGAATTTTCCCACTCGTGTCTTTCCTGCTTCCCCTATCTCAGCCCGGTCCGTCCACATTTTTCCTCCCGTTCTTGTCCTCCCGCCAATGGCCATTGTCGGCGCACACTGACGGCGAAGAGAAGATATCTATCTAGCTCAGTACTGAACGAAAGCACCGCTGCCCCGGGGGAGGGGGGGGGGCGCACCTGACCTATCCGTGGCGCTCCTTTCCCTTGTGGCATCGCGCTGAGGTACGTGCAACCCCTGCCATAGTCCCCGCTCCTCCCCTCCTGTCTCTTTCGGGTACTCCTCCCGCCTTCTTTCTCCCCGGGCGCTTGGCACTTCCTTTTTTTTAAAGACGAAGGAGGAGAACAAATAGAAAAAAAAAGGGGCAAGGATTCAGGACCGACGTCTGCTATGGCAAACAATGATCTACATTGGCTTCGTGTGATTTAGGAGGGAAGTGCTCTTAGTATGCAAGGTCTTGACTTCCAATGTTCCAGTGGGAGAGGGGATCTATCGATCATTTTACTGGAACAGCCCCGTAGGGACTCCCAGAGTATGGTGCAACAGCGGGCACGCAGAAAAACTGCGCTTGAGAGCGCGCGAGAGATACGCTTTGCGGTGAATCGATCGCCGACGACCGTGGTCCCGTGGTGGGTGTGTGGCTGAAACGCGGGACGAAACCAACGAACCAGAGGTATGGTAGCCCGTGTGTTTGCGTCAATCTCTGCAGCTGTTCGCTCACTCCCGTCTCAATGCGATGGCGCCAGGGGTCCCGCCAGTTGCTTGATAGTGCACTTTTAGCATCAAATCATTCGTACCTTTCAGAGAGAATAAGAAGGAGAAGCAATACCGACCCACCCCGCAGTGTGACCTTGCTCCTTTTACGCCCAATCGCGAGTCCAATTCTTCATCTGACCCTCCCGTAACTCTTAGTATGGGGGGTTCGGAGTAATATCGAGGGCCGGAACATATCCTCTTTTCCAGGGTAGGGGACAACCCAGTGGGAGGCCTGGAGAGCAAAGGCGATCTTCCCACTTTCACTTCTTGCTGGTGATCGTCCCCGGCCTGTTCACTTGGCCAAAAGTATCCATTCCTCTACCAAAATAAGGCAGCATAGGCAACAAAAGTTTCATTTTATGTAACTTCTCGCATGAGCGGGTCCGAACAGGGTGGGCCATTGGAATCCGCATCGAATTGAACTTTCCGTTCAAGAGCCGTTGGCTGCCTACGCCAGGAATTTCGTTGCTGATCTGCTGCAGGATTACTATTTGTAATTGTGATGTAGTGCTGCCCGGTGATGATCGAACACGGTCAGCACTATCCGCAGATTGCAGTGATAAATCCTCATGTGTCAAGAACGTTACTCTCTTGAGCCTTGACGGAACATGCTCTCCATGTGTTAAGTCCTTTCCGCCCCTCTAGGTGCTGACAGGTATGAGTTAAGATCATGCCCCAGCAGCGAGCGCAAGAGTGTGATGGGATCTGAAGAAACGGACCTCTACGCTCTCTGCTCCCTACCTCTCTTCGCTGTGATTGGCTGCAGTCACCTGGCATATCGCTATTGAACATACTGAGTGAACCGATGACTGTGTACGCCCGGTAGCCAAAACTGAACAAGTATTGGAGATATTTGCCTTGGTGAAATGCCGCGTCACTACATTCCGGGTCATTATTAACTGGGATCGAAAACGAATATTCAGTAATCGACAGAGAGAGTAACAGACAATCCCAATACGAAAAACACGGATCAAAAAGAAAATGAAGAAAAGGGAGGAAATTTGCGGGCACCGATTGCGGGTTACCTCCTGACTATATCTCAGTATAGGGTACATCGTTCGGCCTTGCCGCAAAGCATGGCCTATTGGGGGGCTTGAAACACCAAGGCAATGTAAGGATAACTTGCTTTGTTGTACAGACACGACATTTCGCAGGATCCGTTCGCCATTCTGCTCCCTCACACACGCACCACACCCGAACTATGCAACAACCACAGTTCTAAATTAATCTGAAGCAGAGGTTTTTCCGATCAAGCGTAAGGAGACGGAGGTGTGTTTTGTTGCGCCGGATCAGCAGAGGAAGGCATAAGGGCTGATTTCAAAGCACGAGTTTTTCCCACTTCCGCGTTGGTCTGTATGGGAATGGTATCGGTGGGGTTCACCGCTAGAGCATGATAGTTGTGACATATTCACAAAAGGAGGCCGGGGCCAACCAGCGTATGCGCAACCACGCACAAGCATCGTGATGCTGATATGAACGACCCCTTTGCTCTTCACATAGGTTCACACTCGTTCGGTTCAAATGCACGAACTAGTCTGTGGGTGGACAACGAGAGCCAGCCACGCAGACAGGAGCCACAACCGTTTTCCCAAATCCACGGACACGGACACATTTTTGAAATGTTTGAGGGCAGGACGAGTACGGATCAGCCGATTTCCCTCTACTATTCTGCTTCGGCTGTCTGTGACACCTTTCGTTCCTCTGCTCATGGACAGCCGTAGCATAATTACGATATGGAAAATGGGGCATAGAATGGATGGTTTGCCGACTGTGCATCTCTGTTGTGTATCCGATGGTAATGAAATTACTGCTGACTCTCCATCCCATCATCGCGCTACTCTCTCACAGTCGTGCTCTTTGGAGCATGCTCCGACATGTCAAACAGGCAAAGTGAAAGGTTCAAAGTATCGAGGAACCAGCATACGCAGAGAACTGAGCGAGTGGGACCCCACCAATACTAAGTGCTACTACGATAGTACTGCAATCGGGATGGTGGCGGTGCCCGTGGTGGGAAAAATGCTACAGGTCGCCTCAGTATGGAAAACAATGGACAGATTGGAGACCGAGAGCTTACGAAGGGGAAAAACCGGAGCCCAAAAGACACCTGAGAAGAGTTATCGAGGCAGGAAGCCAGGCAGTGTGCCCATGTATATGTGTAAGCATGCCTGACGTGAACCCCCCCCCCCCCCGGGGGTTGGGGCCCACATTTTCTCCACCTAACCCAGCCTCCCTCATCCACCGCCCCGCTTGGTCCCAAAAAAAGCCACCGTAGGGTGCCCTTCCGGATGGGTACTTCAGAGACACAGAGTAGAACACAAACCCACCCGCGGTGCAGTCCTCTCCCCCTCTGTCGTCTCAATCTTGGTCTTGGATTGCTCCTGCGGCCGCGCGCGGGGTTTCCATGCTTTGGAGTGGGACATTCCGTCCACGCTTTATCAGGTGGAAACCCGGTCATCACAGCAAGGCCTGGGGAAATGAGCATGGACAGTGGCCAGTTCGTGTTGCTGGCAGGTTCATTTTTCGATGTGTATGATGTGGGATTGTGCAAGGTCAGTTACCTGTGGATGCTTCCATTTGTGCTGATCATTGTCTCTGTGTTGTTGAGCACCAATCGCAGACCTCATGGTGAACACCCATCAACACTTGCGGGACCCTTTGCTGATTAGGCGTGATCTGGTCCTGGAAGCCCTCAAACTGAAGGACAACTGCGATTCAATAGGTAACTGAAGGGGCAAGAGGAGGAGCGCCTCCCGAAGCGCCCGTGGCTGTTTCGGATTCGAACGATACGTGGCGAGCCTGTAGACACAGCAACCGAGAAAACGGCAGCATAGGGTGGGCTGGGGCTATATACTTTTGAAACCATTTCGGGTGGGCGGTGACGAGAGAGTGAGAGGGGATGTTCTGCTATGAAATAATCTCCCCTCCCACTTCCCGGGGTGGCCACTGCAAATAAGCACGATTTTCTAACATCGCAATACCCCGTGCCTCGTAGGCTGTTGTATTGATACGCAGATCCGCTGGGCTTCGCACGTTCAATCGACGACGATTCTCTTCATGCATTGTTTCGGGCTTCGTCTCTGGTCCCGAACACGGCTCCCAGATTGATGAAGATGGCAGTGGATGTACCATGGCACTATGATGCAATAAAGGATGGGATGTAAGAACATAGCGCATCACAAGCTGCCGTGTGATAGATACTGCGGAATTCTAAACCAAGTTGTGCGATTTGCGCTGGAAGGATCCTCCAACTAGGCACAGTTCCATTGCGCGTACTCGAGGGTGCAGCATGGTGGAACACACAAGATCTGTGTTGGACCCATGCTCCGCATTTGCCCTCCGTTTATGGTCTAGCCGCCGAAGGAGCTGTGAGCTATCCACCAACGGCTGTACCGCAGAAGCGATCTTCAACTCAATTTAAACTCTCTGTCAATACCAGTTCGCATGGATCATTGTTGCAGGCTTTAACATGATCCAACTCTGTAAGATCATGGCGCTAGAGCACACTACGCAAGTCCAATTAGGCCACACAAGCACACGAACAACCACTCGCCGACAATCAGAAAACATCTCTATACTTGGAGTACCTGTAAAAATCAAAGCAACTCCGCAACATTAAATCAATATATTTATGTATTGATCAATATATCGGACAGATTAGTAAGGGTAAAAGCTAAGGCTTACTACTCGTCCTTCTTTCCATTTGCTTGTGCTCCGCGGTTGCCCTCCAGCTGACGTTGGACTAAACGGCGATAAAACCCATCTGGATGCTCCAAGAGTTCCGCATGGCGCCCTACTTCTACGGCCTTGCCTCCATCGATTACAATGACCTGGTCGGCGTTCTGCACCGTGGAGAGACGATGTGCAATGACGATGACTGTGCGATCTTTTACCATATTATCGATCGCGGCTTGTACAAGTGCTTCGGATTCGGTGTCTAGTGCGCTGGTAGCTTCGTCGAGTAGCAGAACCGGCGGATCCTTAAGCAGAGCTCGAGCGATGGCCACCCGCTGCTTCTGACCACCACTCAATCGAATTCCGCGTTCACCGACAACGGTGTCGTATTTGTCGTCGAATGTCAGAATTGTGTCATGAATGTTGGCAGCCTTAGCCACCCGAACAATATCATCCTCGGTAGCATCTGGTATACTGTACGCAATATTCTCTCTGATGGTGCCCCCAAACAGTGCAGGTTCCTGCAAGACCATTCCGAAGCTTTGGCGCAGAGATGTTGGATCATAGTCATAGATGCTGCTGCCGTCGATTGTAATGGAGCCATCGTCTATCCTGTAGAATCGCTCCAGCAGGGCAAAAATTGTACTTTTCCCTGCACCTGAGGCTCCGACCAATGCATTTGTGGTATAAGGTTTGATGTTGAAGCTCAGCCCTTTGAGTGCTTCACTCTGCCTACTCGGGTACCTGAACCGCACATCCTGGAACGAGATATGGCCTTCCACCCGGACCATTGAGCTTCTTATGCCCTCTGAGACCTGTTCTGATCCCACTGGCATGTCCAAGATCTCAAAAATGCGTGCACTTGATCCCAAAGCTGTCATGAAGTCACCATAGAGGCTTGACAGGAAAGCAATATTCATGGCCATACTCAAAGTGTAGAGAACGAAACTAGTGAGTGTACCTGCACTCAGCTCGCCAGACACAACAAGTGTTCCGCCATACCAAAGAACCAGAGCGATAGCCCCCTGTCCTGTGAATCCCAAGATCCCAGGGAACGCACCCGACGCCAGGGCAAGCCTCGCTCCGCGGGCATAGCTGTTATCGATTTCGTGTGCGTACATGCCGCACTCTCGCATTTCGGCCCCAAAGGTACGAACCGTGCGCACGTTGCTTACAGTCTCCTCTGCCTTGGCACTGGCCTCTGCAAGATGGTCCTGGAAAGCCTTGCGCTGGCGGCGCAGGAACTTACCATAGGAAACCGAGCCGATCGACACCAGAGGCACAACGGACAACATCAGAAGAGTCAACTTCCAGGAAGTTGCGAACAGGATCACCAGACTCCCAATGATTTGTACTGCAAAGCGAACAAATTGGGGAAGGCTGTTTGTGAGGACTCCTTGCAGGGCCTGTGTGTCAGTACTAAGTCGTGAAGTCAACTCGCCCGTCCGAGACTTGTCAAAAAATGCAATATTCTGTCCCATGATGGATTTGAAGACACTAGTACGGAGCACAGATATGGCTCGAATACCAACCAATCCAAACAACCATGCCCGAATAAGACTGTAGAGAGCATTCAAGGAGCTGACAACGATGATGAGCAAAACTGCGTAATTCAAGTGACTTCTGTTTACCTGTTGACCGTCACCACCAACGGCGTCGATGATCCTGCCGAAGAAATACGGCATGATTAGCGAGGTCACTGACGATGCTGCCAAAGCTGTCAGGCCCAGAGTGGTCATGCGCCATTCAATCACACAAAGGCGCATTAAACGTTTCGCTCGGGATGGCTTGGCTCGCTTTCTTTCGTCCTCAATAAACCGTTCGAAGACTCGCTCTGCATGATCAAGAGCGGGATCCCGATCTTCTCCAGCTGAACTAGTTACAGTCTCCAGAAGTTGGTAAGCACCACGAGGCTGTCTGAATCGGCGCAACAGGAATGCTTCATACACAACGAAAACAAACGTCACAGCGCCCATCGTGATCCCAAGCACATTTAAGAGGACTGATCTCAGCCATGGCATGCCGCATACGCTTTCCATGTGACTCGGAATGAGGATCGCTATTATTTTCAAGGCGGAGTAGATTGCCAGGATTACAGCGCCGAATCCTGAAAGCCCCAATTGAATTGCCTGTGGTTTAAGTGGCTGTCGACTGTACGTGAGTACCAGGGTGCTCAAGAGGAATGGCACGGTGGCTCCGACGTACATGATATCAAGGGGACATGATGAAAACGTACAATGGTTTGCGCACTCGAAGATCTCCGATGCTATATCCCAAGTCTCATCAGCATTTCTGCCGTTGCTGCGTAGGTCAAACACCCATATCACCGAGAATATGATCACTGTGAGCGTGTGCAATAAGCCAACAACAACCACACAGGTCTGAAGGCGGAAGAACTCTGCCTCTATCATGGTGCTATAGAGTATCCCATTACACGTCTAGGATAAGTCGCGGCGAACTGCCGACAAGTCTATCCACGTCATATACCTTTCTTGTCGCGGATCACAGTCATTGGTCTGCATCCCAGTCGACGGTACCTTCTTCACGGACCGGGCTCCGGTGTTGTTCAGCAGTGAGTTGTTGGTCTCGCCGGCTCTATTGCGTTCTTGGCACAGAAAGTGGGTCTCCCAGGGTTCTCAGGGTGACGTGTAGTGCGAGTCTGCGGTGTTGGTAGAAGCGAGGGAGACGGGTTTCACATATGGTGTAGTTTAACACGGAATAAGAGGAGCATTAGCAGGGTGCGCACTCAATGCGCGCCTATTGCGTCTTCCCGGCCGAAGCTTAGGCCACGCACACTGGGAGAGGGAAGGGACGAGTGGTTGCGGGACACTGCGCGATAAATTGCCTCAGGCTGTCGGGGGGAGTAATAAAGTATTGATTTTCAGGTGAACCCAACTTCATAAGATCAATAGCATGTCGCAGGGACCTACCCGCCGGTGGCGCGAAAGGTTTGAATCGCTTCGGTCGGTGGTACTGAGAGGAGAGAATAGCGATTCCCAGACAGCTATTCGGTATGACAAGTAAAAACTCTGCACTGAACAAAAAAGACATTCAAGAGATCGATTTCAGCTGTCTCATCATGACACCATGCCAGGCTTTGACCTCATTGGGTGGCTGGTCAAGAAGCCAAAGACCGCGAGTGGGACGAGAGAAACCACAACGAAAGGTCACTCAGTGAAGGCAACCCCTTTATCGAAGAATAAACAAGAGTTTGCAGTGGGCGTGGAGAGCCAGCAAATATCAACCAAGCAGATCGTAGTGACCGAGGTTGTCCTACCATCAGCGGTACCGAGACAAAGCGACGACCTAGACCGTTCTGATCTGTGCGAGAACTATGCCGATCTGAAGGCACCCTTAGATGGGGAAGGTGGGGCGGGCCCTACAGTCCCGACCAAAATCAAAACAAGTGACTATGAAGCACAGAGAGCAGCAAATGTTGCCAAAAACCAGGAATTTCTCGCCCAACTTGGACTGCTCGGCCATACAATGGCTGAGAACAGCGCACAAGAGCTCACTGGCAAGCAGGTCCATAAAGTCAGGAAACCCAGGTGGGTCGGAAAGAAGAGACGAGCTCCAGAGCCGGTGCGACGGAGCGCTCGAGTTCGAAGGGAGCCTCCAACTTACGACGAATCTTATACTTATGCTGCCCCAGTTTCTGCTATCGAAGTGACTGATGTGAACCAACCACCGGAGATTACAGAGCGTCAGTCTGCACGGGTACAAATTGACGGGCATGAAGAATACCTCGATGGTCATAGCCATGACGTATACTCTATTGCTTACATGCATTACAAATGGAGCAGGGATGAGGATGTGAAGATCCTGTTAGCGGGCGGAAAAGGAGGCAAGATTTCCATTTGGCAAACGGGGTGGCATGAAGACGCTCAAACAGGAGAATGGTGTCCACATCCAACCACCATAAAAGCTCACAAGTCATGGGTATCCAGTATTCAAGGGACCGTGGAAAGTATTGACACAAATAAGAATGAGGCCAAATTGAAGCTGATCTCGTTCTCGAACAGTGGCGAAATCCGTTTACAAAGTTTCCATGCTCATTTCAAACGAGGACAAGAGAAGGCATCGCTTACGCCGACTCAAAATGTTTCAGAATTTATGGATCCCATTTACAGTGTTGCACCCATGTCTAATGAGCATTGGAGTAATACGTACCAATGTTCCACTAAAGCCGGCAGCGTAATCGCAGTGACAGTACAGAGAAAGCAAGGCGACGATGGCACAAATGAGGACTGCCTGGTGGTTCAGGTTGCCCTGGATGACGCTGGTGTCGTCCTCAAAGACATTGCCTGTGGACCCAGCATGGTTTCGGGGGAGTCAAAACCTAGATGTTGTGTTGGAGCAGTGGGAAATAGTGGTACATTCCTGAAAAGCGTTTGCATGGAAACCGAGGAGAGCAAGGGATTTCAATGGCAGGAGTGGAAAGCTGGCCCCGGCAGCCAGGATGGGCTGGATCCCCGCTACCACGTCACTGGCGTTGGCTTCGTTGGTCATGACGGCATGTGGACTCTTGCAACGGATGGATGCCTTCGCATTTGGAACACGAGCGGCAGTGAGAATTCGTTCGACCAACTCAACGAATTTCAACAGATCACTGACTTCCACATCGCAAGTGGGCCACCGTCGACAAAGACGTCTCTGGCCCGGCCTTTCTGTTGGAGGGGGTCCAGGATCCATCTCGGCGATGACAATGCAGATTACCTGTTTGTTCCCTGTTGGGATCGTCCTCTAGTGCTCATCTACGAATCTAAGGTACTTTGCGGTAGCCATGTACGGACGAAATTTGGGCTATATGGCCAGATTCACTGCTCAGGGAAGCCACACTCTATTGCGCCTCTAGCAGGTGACGGCGGTGTCTTGGACAGAGTTGCGATCTCTATGGGCGCAAACCTCATCGCGTTGGTGAAATTGTTTCCTGACCAGAAGACGCATTTAGAGTATGAACCCCTTTCAGAAGCCGCCAAGAAGGCCAGCCCGTATCACGCGACCCATTGGGGAGAACGGAACGCCAGTTAAACGGGCACGATATCGCACCTTTTCCCTAAGTTGAACAGAAGAGTCCCATCTGGGACTGGACAAAGAGACGGCAAATCATAATTACAATGGATCACGGCGCTGGAGCATGGCCTGCGATTTGATATGACATTTGTATTGATGTATTGCTACATGATGATTGTTCTTTATGGTGAAAGGAAATTTTGGTTCGGTTGTCTGATTGCACAGGTGGGTTAGATACGGTCCACCATCTCAACCTGGCTGATGTGTTCAACCTTCCTAGAAGACTGTTTCCGGAAGAGCACACCGACAACAACCATTGCCAGCAGGATAACTCCACCAAGCACAGCACCGAAGATGATCATAAAGTCGCCCCAGTCCTCTTGATTCTCAACGTCTGCCTGCAAATCAGTCTCAGACGCGGGAAGGAGAACACTACGGGTCCAGCTGTCTAGAGGGTCCGACGGTTGGACAGAGGTCAGGGGAAGAACCTTTGGGGGGTCGTACCAGCTCCACGTGTCAGCGGCACTCACATGAATATTAAGACCACGGTTCGCGGGCACATCGAGGATCGCGGTAGAGTCCGGGCCGTATGCGGGTTCGAAATCCACATAGTGCAAATCCGTGTTGAACAGGAATCCAGTAAGGTGAATAGTGCATGTGCCGTTTTCAGCAGATACCAAAACAGTTCGGACATCACCCGATTCGTCATCAAAGCTGACAGTAGCAGTAGGTTTGCAATAGTATTGATCCTCACGACGAAGGTATTCCTTGTACATTTCATCGTGGCGTGCAGTAAGCAGAGGAAGGCTCATCTTAGGGTAGATCCCGCCAATCACGTTTGCAACCCAGTGGCTGAGTAGGGAGTGAACGGTATTATGGCTCTCAAACAAAGGATCCCACATTGTGATGTCATCGCAGCCCTCTTCCTTTTGGTCAGGACCGACAGCGTCCGTGCAGCCGTCACCAACACGGGTTCTCAGGTTGGCCTGATGGAACATATTTGCGTCGATGAAATTCTGCATCGCAGTTAGACCGACCCGGACGCCTTCACGACGCATGTTCTCAACGTGACCGAGAGCTTCCCCGAACAAGGCTTCGTACGTGGCCTCATTGTCCTGTACTGTTGTAGAGGTAAAGAAGACCTCCGAGGGGTCCCGCTTCATGATGTACATTCCGTCGAAACCATTGCGTTCGTAGCTGGTGACCCACCCGTGCCATGGATAGTTGTCATTGGTGATTCCAGTGGACTTGTCATCCACAAGTACACGGATACCATTATCGTACATGCTCTTCAGAGCGTATCCATTGAAGAGACCAGAAATGCGTGGGGTAACGAGACCATTGGAGCTATGGTAAGGGTGGTCATAGAGACCGACCGCCCAGTCGATGCGATTCGACAACCTGAGTTCCGCATCGGCGTCAAATGCAGTGACATTGTCCAATTCAAGATGACTGAAAGTGTGCGTAACCCAATAGAACCAAGATTGAACTTCATCGCTCTGACTGTAGGCCCACACGGCGTCATTATTGACCCAACTCTGTACGTGTGCATCTTCAAAATGATCAGGAATGTTGTCAGCGCCATGGAAATTTTTCTTGGGCCCGCTATAAGGGACACCATTGCAGTAACAATATATGTTTACCCCGATGTCGGTATCGAGAGGAGCTCTCCATCCAACGCAGGGCATGTCCGAGATCCACGGTAGCTCTACTGATTCATTTTCATAGTCACGCCGGAACTGATAGGAAATTCCTCCGGCCTGTAGCATACCGTTGTGATTGTAGGCCATTTCCATCTTGAAGTCTGATCCGGCCGGCAGTTTTGGATGCGTAGATAATGCGTCCTGAAATTCTTTGGCACGCTTCAAGTCGTATTGGCTTGTGCGATACAGAATATCTTCCGTGCTGGATTTGGTTCGCAAGAATACATCATCAACTTGTGTGCTTAGACGAATGCGGCGGCTACCCAAAAAGGCACCTTTGACCACCCAGTCAATCAAGAAGTGATTCAGAGCCATGATGTCTGTAGAAACTAGCCAACCCGAGCTCATGTAAGAGCTCATAACCTCACGCCCAGTGTCAGGTTCATTGAAGTAGTTAACTAGAATTGTTTCCTCATTCCATTTGTTTGGATACTTATCGTAAGGATCCAGTGTGAAAATGGCCTTAGCAGTGCGGAGATCCTCGGTATCGTTGCGAATGGCAGGTACATAGTATGGACGCGAGCCGTCACGTGTGGTCTCGGATGTGAACGTCAAGGAGGTGTAAGCTTGCAGCACTCGATTGATGGCCTGGCCATCTGGGGTCATGCGAGCGATGGGTGGACAATCCCGAACTGTAAGATCATACCCGAATGGAGATTCAATCACCTCGTCATCACACTCATCTGGCGCAGGAGACGTCAAGTACTCCGTCTTGGGAGGTTGTCCCAACTCCAACATGCGTACACCGAATTCCCGCTGATACTCCCGAATTTCTTCTATTTTGTCATCTGGGAGGGCGTTATAAAACCCATCATCATACTCATATGTGGAGGGTGTCCATATGATCGCACTGTACCGAGCATGGCCGTCAGCCGCCCGGAGGTTCAGGTCCATCGGGTCGAAACGGTTGTTGCGGTCCAAGTATTTATAATCATGAGGCATACCCCAGCCTTCAAGCAGAACTGCATCGTAGGCGAGGGAGCTATCTGCCTCTCCGATAACACCGTTCATATTGTGGACATCGCCGCCAAGAACTAGGACCCGAAGGTCGACCAACTTGGCGACTATTCCAGTGACTAAGCTAAAGAAGAGGGGGATCTTCATTTTGATATATGTGCCTTGAGTAGTAGGCGGGGTGTTCAGGCTCCCGATGACACGCCCTGCGAACTAAATTCTTGATAGGACTTCGCCTCAATAGACCTATACGTCACAGTCTTCCACTGAAGCTGATGCTCAGCGGATGAACTGACGTGATCAATCACAAATACCCATACGGCCCTAGACAACCGCGCTAGCAGTACGTCGTCAATTCAATAGCGGCTGGGCGGCCTATGACCGTATTTCTGATATATTTTGTGATATATTTTGCTAGTTGTCTATACAATCTTCTTATCTTGCGTACTCCGTGTCAAGTACAGACATCTCTATTCCCTGACCAGTAGAGTCAAATACAAGCCTGGTGGATACAAAGCATCCGGCTTTTCCCCCCTCCGGTCCCCAACCCAGCGGGTCAGTTTTTCGCTCCCTCCGCCCCCCCCCCCCTTTTTACCTGTTTCGCAGTGTGCCAAGTATGCCAAGTATCCATAACGTTTGGCGATCACATTGCAGACGTGCATAGCTGGGATGTCATACTCTTGCACCGGTTAACAATCGCATACAGGGGGACATTGGTTACCGGTCCCTCCCCCCCCCCAACCACACGTGAAGGCATCGGCCCATTTTTTTTTCTCCTTTTCGCTTGCGCGTTCGGAGGGGGGTGGCAACCGTCCCCGTTTCCCCTCTCTGTTCGTTCCATTTCTCTAGCTCGGTTTCATTTTTCCTTAGGCAACCCGCCCTCCCGCCGCTCCCCGTCTGTATGGTTGCGCACTCGCCCACGCCATCTTTTGATTTTCTTGCCCTTCGGTACCCCATTTGTCTCTACGGCCTGCTCATGCATCCAACGGTCCGCTGCGTACCTGCAGGCTTGCACTGCTGGAACCAGCATTCCGACCGGAGCACGAGTCGCTGGTCCATGAAATGAAAATAGCTTACATGTAAACATCTGGTTGCATGTCCCTGTATGACATCCTAGAGAAGACGGAATCGCTCAAACACAAGACAATGAGACACAAGTTTATGCATGTGATCCCAAGTCGTGGTAGTCATCGGAACACAGTGGCTACTGCTGCGTAACCATGTCGGTTAAAATTGCGAGAACTTACGAACTACTGCTGCATTCACTGTTAGTTTCGTTCCGATGTTGATCTATTCTTGGCGTGGCGCAGATTTGGTGCTTGGGCCCTGGTTACTCTGGAGAAGCCACGGGAATCTCAACTTTGCTGCGTGCACTACGTGCCAAAGCTGAGACAAAGTCCGGCCTATTCTGACAAAATTGGACCCACTGAGACCCACAACGTACCGCTCTTCACCCGATTCCCAAATTTCAAAACTGAACATACCACATCAGTTCTAAAAGAGGGGTGCGAAATTAGCGAACAGAAGGACCCGGTTGGAGTCTGTCCTCCCCTAGTGTCTCTTTTGCTCATCACCCTCAGATTCGGTCTCTGTGATTGCCAACATGCTTACTCATGCTCATTTGCATCTTAGTATTGTATAGTCTTTTCCTCTCGCCTGAGAGAGCAATGTCGCCAAGAGGCGAGGGCTACGCGAGTGATGTGGAGTTCTGTATGTATTGAGTTGTTCCAGAAGTAATTCCGTTTAAGATCTGTGTAGTTTACTATAAGTCGTAAGAGAGTGAACATGTTTCTGAATGTTAGTTGACATGCTCCATAATGAGACATGAATTGGGATATAGAGAAAAGATAGAACCTCAATCGAGATGCTCAGTAAAATATCACGCAAAAACTTCTGTGTGCTTCAAGGGGTGTTCGGACACAGTTTGGGTAAGCGTGTTCACTTTCGTCCTGTTTTCCACGCGGTGTATCTTGCGCTGGCAGGATAATGCGCAATCACCGAAGGATAGCACAGGACTTGGTATGGGTAGACCATCTACAATCGAGTTTGTTCTCTTCTTTGCTACAACCGATATCAGTGGAAATGGATACTTACAATTATTCTTTTCTAGTTACCGAGCATGGCGTCGTTGACGTCCCCAGGTTTGTAGCAACCAGTGCCGCCCAGGCCGCAGTAGCCACCAGGGTTCTTGGCAAGATACTGTTGATGGTAGTCTTCGGCAAAGTGGTATGTGGGAGCAGGCTTGATCTCGGTCACGATCTGACCATATCCCTCTGCGGCAAGGCGCTTATTGAACTCAGCCTTGGTCATCTCAATCTGCTTCTTTTGCTCATCGTTGTAGTAATACGCGGCGCTTCGATACTGAGTGCCGACGTCATTGCCCTGACGGTTCAGAGTGGTGGGATCGTGATTTCCCCAGAAGATGTCCAGGAGGGCCTTGTAGGTAGTCTTCTTGGGATCGAAGACGATACGGACAACCTCGGCGTGATTTGTTGTACCGGAGCAGACTTGCTCGTATGTGGGGTTCTCAGTTTTACCACCAGCGTAGCCAACAGAGGTGCTGATGATACCCTCCTTGTGCTGCCAGAACTTGCGCTCAGCGCCCCAGAAGCAGCCCATACCAAACATGGCGAAGTCGTAGTCTTTGAACTCGTCGTCCAGGGGGGCATCCAGCACGAAGTGCTTGCTGGGCACGGCATTAGTTCCCTTGCTCATGGTCGGTTCGTGGGAGGTCTTGCGTCCAGTAATAGATTTGAAAATAAAGTTCATGTCAGTTATGTGAATTCGTCTCGTTTGTCTAACACTATGTTGTGTCAAAGATCTCAGTGGGTGTAGGCTGTGGTTGACAAAAATGAAATAGCATACGGAAAAGTTAGTAAACCTGCACAAAAAGAGACATGGTGTCGTCTAACGTCCTGTAGTGAATACACAGCCTTAGCCACATGGGAGATATCTTTGAGCAAAAACAACTAGTAACCTACCTGCTCAAGAAACAAATGAGTGAAGGACCCATTCATAAATGCAATGACCATTGCAATGCTGAGCACCGCGACGTAGGTCACCCACTTTGGTGTTCCAGGTCGTTCAGTTGCAGCAGGAGACATCTTGTCTTGTGTTGTGCCCGTGTGTCCAACAGGTTCCTGAAACCAGGAGCTGCTACTTACCTTCTTGTCGCTAACAACGTTGTCATTCTTTTGGAAGAAAAGATCGTGATGCTGACTCACTGTCGCTTCACCTGCAGTGCTTAAATACCTCTGCACACCACTACTTAAAGCAGCTTCAGCACTCGGCATCATCCGTGAGCTCGCTCATTGGCCGATTGACGTTGTGCTATGGCTCCTCCTGTATGTGTTCTTCCGCAACATCCGTACGATCCTTGACAGGGCCCGTCTGCGTGCTGCCGCAGCTACGTGCACACGGGTGCGGTGCTCTCTACTGCGTGCCCTTTGCCAGCAACCCAAACCCCAGTTTCCACCGAGTGAGGCAAAGCCTGGGAGGAATGTTTTGGGAGGGAGCCAGTATAATGTACACTTTCTGGAAGGGGGCAAGAGTTGGACGGCATTTGTATCGGGCCCCCACCCCATTTTCTTGGCACTGGTACGCATGGAAGCGGGGCGGCCGGAGGGGCACGGTAAGCCCCCAGGGCCTCACTATACCGGACGAGGCGCCTCCAATAGTGAGCATGGGCTGGTTTCGTACCCATACCGGCGAGAAGGAAACAGTTAAATTCACTACATGCTTCTTCACCAACGGGACGGGTTTGGGGTACGTTTGGTTAGGTATATTAAGTACTGGATTCCGAAACAGTTTCCAAACACGGCGGGGGAGGGGTTTGCCGTATGGACTCACCCGCTTCCCAGTCACATAGTAGCCCGGCCAATCTCGCCAAGGAAATTTCTTCACGGCCCAGAGGGGCTCTCCGATTGTGGTTTGGTACGTTTACTATGGAATAGGGAGGGTATTGGGCCCATACTGAGTGTTCAGAATATTTTTCTAAAGTGACGACCAAGCGGCACACGACGGGCCCATCCCTGCGACGAAAATTGGGAAGGGGTCAATAAAACTCAAAGCATCGATCGGGCCTCTCTGTCGTCCTTTCGGTCTCTTCGCATGTTGTCACGATCTGGTTCGAAGGGACGTGCTCAGACATCCAAGCCCCCTCCTCTTGTTGATGTCTGAGTCCTTGATGATGTGTACAGTAGTGGGCCCAATGGAAGGCGACTAAGAAAGTGTTTGTAAGGATGTGGCACCAGCTACGCATTGAAGGGATCGATGGTTACCATCGCCGTTTCGTCATAGTCCACCATTACTGTTTAGGTCATGCGCCGTCACTGCCAGGCAAATACAATATAGGTCGAGACCAGATCACTCCCAGAGTTGGAACAATGTCGGGTTGCTGGTGCTCATGCTACTCATGTGCTTGTTGGCGGCTGTTGTTAATATATGGGCGCGCACCGTTATTCGTGTTGAGATGCGGAACAATTCAAAATCAATATTATTGCCAGCCAGTTCGGACTCCTCCTACCTCAATGAATGGAATGCCGGAGATAGGTGACAGCTCTGCAAGAAAAAACAAAAGTGGAACCGGGGCACGGAAAGGGCCAGCAAAAGGTCATACTGGGATTATTGTTCGCGTTAGTCGGCCGTATCGCTACCTTTGTTTTGCAGCAGTGAGTCGCGCTGACCGCACGCAGCGGGTGTTGAGGAATGTTTTTGTTGATGGCTAGGGGAAGGGGCAGTATTGACGGATAACCAGCTGCGGGCCTCTGAGTGCTCGCCCGATACTTAGGTCCTGCCGGGTAGGACGTATTTCGGGAAATGCATCGGGGGAGGTTGTTCGTGTAAAATGGGCCGATCATCAGTTCATTTACTCACTGTGCGTGACACAGCAACTGCAAAGATGGCAGCGAACGATATTGTGATCACCGAGACACACATCGTCGACAATGTCCTGGCCACACGCTGTCGCCTTGGCGAAGGTCCGCATTGGGATCCGATCTCGCACTGTCTCTTCTTTGTAGACATTTCAAACAAGCGGGTCCACCGGTATGACCCCTCTTACAAGAAACTCGACTATTTTGAGTTTGAAGAGACTGCCACTAGCGTACACACAGTCAAGGATCACAAGAATTTGTTGTGTGTTACCTTGGCCAAGAATGTTGTACTGTATGACATGGCGACAAAGACAATTGTGAAGGAGCTTATCACAATTCCAGGAAGTGACAAGTGGGGATATGGAGTGCGCATCAATGACTGCAAATGTGACCCGAAAGGCCGTCTGCTGATTGGTACGAAGAGTGTTAATGACGGTTCCATCGGCGGTCTGTACGTCCTGGACTTGGTCAGTGGTGGTCAGCCGCAGCTGAAGCAGCTGATCAACGGGGCATTGATTGGCAATGGCCTGGGTTGGACTCCTGATGGCAAAACGTTCTTTTGGACCGACACTCTGAAACAGAAGATATGGAAGTATCCGTACAATGTTGAGACCGGCACCTTCGCTGGCGACCCGACTGTGCTCTACGACTTCTCCGCACAGGGCTACCACCCTGATGGATTGGCTGTGGACAGCAATGGGGATATCTGGTCCGCGATTTGGGGTGCTTCCTGTCTGGTGAAGATTGACGGCAAGACTGGAGATGCTCTGGATGAAATTAAGATGCCGGTACCTCAACCAACTAGCTGCTGCTTTGCATCTAAAGGATTGGAAGAGATGTACGTAACAACTGCATCCGTATCTCTGGATGAAGACAAGCTTGCGGAACACGTGCAGAGTGGGGACGTTTTCAAGATCACTGTCGGTGTTTCGGGTACTCCTTGCAGCCAATTTGTTGTCAACACTGCAGCATTGTAGGAAACTGGTATGTTAACGTCTGGAGAAATGTAAATCTTCTGTTGGCGCAACCAATTCAGCCACATTGTCCAGGGCACCAGCGTACCAGAGGGGCAAACTGATGTTGTCCAAAGATATTCATTCTCCTCAAAACATTCACAACGTTCGTCCGACGTTCTGTTTCAACGCAGACAGTCGCAGTAGGCAGGATCCACCAAGAGGCCATTTGTATCGAGCCGTCGAGGCGAGAGCCATGTTCGTGAACTGGCCGGGTGGTGAGACTGTTGTATTCTTCAATAAACGCAACATACAGGGTTGTTTGATCAAGCGTATATCTTGTGCAATGTGCGCACGGCAAGGTTGGGCTAACCGACAGGTAAAAAAAAAGGTTGCTGCTGTCTGGTATTCCTAGTTCCGCCCCATTTCCCAGGGCCAGGAAATAAGAAGACAGCTGTTAAAGTGGACGGCAGTGATACTACTTGCAAATGGCTCTTTGAGAACAGGATGACAGAAACGGATATCCAACGGTACGTAGACCCCTTGAACATTCTGCCGGGTACATCTGTGTTTCTGGATCACATCCTGCTTCTCCCCTTCGCTACCATCTGCGTGGAGAGGACAAGGGTCCACAATTCCATACCCAATGTACCTATCCTGGTTTCAACAGTACTACATATATGTATTTTTCGTCACCGCTTTCAGCGCAAGCAAGCGTCAACCGCCTAGCATTGTTGGTCTAGTGGTATGATACTCGCCTGCCACGCGGGTGACCCGGGTTCGATATCTGAAAACGAATATTTGAGTATGCAAATACTCCTTCTTAGACGGAAGTCCCGGACAATGCACGGATTTTTTTTTTGGTTTTTTATTCTTGTTTTTTTTTTTTTTTTGTTCTGGTGCATTACCAGTTCTCATAGTGAATATACGGCAACACGCTGCGTCGACATAAATATCAAACAGTGCTTAAAAATCATGAATAATCAATTTATGGGCACTGTGAAAATATATGCCATGGTGGAATGATGATCGATGATGAAGATGATCGATGATGGTTTAGTTGCCAGATGGACGAGCATCATAGACTCATTTGAACGAATCCTTCGTTGGTGCTTATGTTTTCACTACTCTGGGTAAGCTGGCTCTCAGTGTCACCTTGGCTTGGGGCCAAGGAGAGATGGGCCACGCTTCCAGAGCCATCTGCCGTCTTGCCACCGAAGATAGTGAACCGCTTGCTACCGTATCGGGACTGGGGACGATTAACTTGCTTATATTCCAGGTAGGCTACGCTGGCAATCATCAAGAGCATGCAGAAACAAACCACCAAAATGGAATACCAAGGAGCATCGTGCATGGCAAGACCCATTGCAACATTCATCCAAGCAACGCAAACTGTGCCGACCCCCATTCCGCGGTGAGTCTTTTTCCAAGGGGTCCTTTTCTTGCAATAATTGTTATACTGTACAGAATGTGCAAGTATCATATTCTCCATTTGTGGTTCAGGACCTTCTTTTCCGTTTGCTTTCCAGACGTGCATATGCTTCCTCCACATCGCTTCCGGAGAAGCAGGTTCGACGGGTCGGAAAATTCCTAGGCCAAGCTGGGATATCAGCCCGACGAACACAATATAGCCAAACGAGTGATGAGTCACTGTTAAATTTGACATCTGCGTGTAATCCTGATCCACACCGTCGTTGTAAATTGCTATTGCCCAACCAGAGAGGAACACTAGCAGCGACATGACCTGGACCATCACATGGTGAAAGAACCAGTTCTTCGTAATTTTATACCGAGATAAGATCATGCCAAACGGCAAGAATATTACGAAGACGATGCCCATCAATGCGCCATGCGCATGGAATAGCGTAGTCTCAAGTTCATTGACCGACTGTTGATCATCCATCTTGCCATCTGGTGTGATTCTATATGCTCCCAAGGGACCGAATTACAATGATAGATGCCTCCATAACTGGATTTCAAATACCTCCCATGATTACAATAAAGCTTAAAAATATGTCCAGAGTTCATGTTTGAGGTGTGATGCAAGTGTCCATGAGAACACAGGCCTGCACAGTGACCGTCGCCCTAGACCAAACCCATGCCACACAGGATCCTCCCTCTCATACTCGCTCACCCTTTCCCCCAATTTCGGTGCTCTCCTTGACGATCCACCTTCTACTGTGAAGTTTTCCTCGGTTCCGTACTTTCAGTATGGAAACCAAGGGACAAAAGTTTCGTCTGTTATTCTCCAGCCCACCCACCTGCTGTCTCTTCCAGTTTGCGTAGAAAACACACGCCGGGCGGGTTTGGTTGACGACCGCATAAAACAATCAATATTATCGATTCGAAACGAGAAGGAGTGTGGACTTCCCCCAGTTTACATGTAATACGCCATGTGTAATGATGTTGATGACTATGACTATGGAAAATAGTAGACTATGTGATGACAGTCCGCGCACCACGGCCGGCTTTCTTGGGCTTAGCAAAGCCACGAGCCTTTTGAACCTTCGGCGGGTTGAGGTCCTTGGCAAGCTCGGCCAATTCGCTATGTTCGGTGATTTCCATGCGGCGCGCAAATTCCAGACCTTGCTGTTTGAGTTCATCAATAAGAGTCTCTTTTGCACTTGCATACATCATTCGTTCCTTGATGGAGCCTTTGAACCCCGGACTCGCGTAGATGAAGACATTCTTCTTCTCTGGCTCACCATTGAGTTCAGTCTTGAAGAGAATATAGCACGGGTGATCTTCCGGAGCCAGGGCAGAGATCTGTTCTGGAGTGGTACCATTCTCTGTCCGCACACAGTGAATCTGTTCATCCTTGATATTGATGCTCAGTACCACACAGTCAGCGTCCCCATTTACCATTTTGGTGACTCCCGCAATGGCATCACTATTGAGTCCCAATGCAATGCCACCCATTTGATTTGTTCCTCTTGTACTAATTCCATGAGTAGCTGCACCCTCAAACTTCTTAATCTCAGCTGCAATTTCTTCATCCTGGGTCAGCGGAGCGGCGGACTCATCGTGCCGGACACTTGCTTGGAACCCTGCAAGGTTAACGTCTTCAGGTACCGTACCGTAGATGTCATACTTGACGTAGTCTGCACCGAAGCCCTTTCGGAGGGTCAATTTTGTGCTAGCGTACAACATCTTCATGCGGACCATAGCGTTGTCCGGGACGTAAAGGATCAGTGTCCAGTTGTAGTTCCCTCCAGACGGGTTTTTCTCATCTGTGCGAATCAGCATGTAGCAAGGCTTCTGGTCCGAAATGAAATCGTTGACCACAGAATCATAGTCATCCTCCATAGATCCGCTCACAGATTTGGTACCATTCTCAGCTATGCAGAGGCTCTCATCTACAATAACTACCTTTACAGCACGGATGCCGCTCTCGGCCTCCCTGGCTTGCGACAGGCGAGACTCGAGTTCGCTGCCGACTGCAATGCCAGACTGTTGCGCCATTTTACCTATTTACGCAAGGACTTGCACTACCAAAATGGATCTAGTAACCATGGAAGGTGTCCTTCTTGTAACACCATGAAATAGCATCTCCAGCGGTGCCTATGCTGTGCTTCTGTCTTTCGTACGGGGTTCACATGCACACACCCTCACCCTGTGGGGGCCAATCACAGCCCTGGCTTTGTTTTGCCTTTCTACAGCACGGATTCCCCGTCTCTATTGTGTCAGTATAAGCAACCCCCAAATCTACTATCATCTTTCCTCTTCGCCAGGGAACGGACGTAATTCACATAACTAAGTGTTCAGTTATTTGCCCCAGGCGGGAGGGGAAGGTGCCAGCCGATGTACGAAAGCCATTTTGTTGGGCCCTCCCTTGCCGCCGCTCCGCGGAGGCAGGCTGAAACGACGTAACAGTGAGCTATGTAAAGGTAAACTGGCGGCACGCAGTATATTCGTGAATAAATATTTGCGAGACTTGTTCAGGAAACGTGAAAAGTTAAAGAGATGTATGACTATGTTGGTTGAAATAGTATGGTAGATTCGGACACCGACTAGTAGAATCATGGTTGCCCACGAGCCGACTGTCGTCACCACAGAAGGGACATACGAGTCACTGGACTCGGGTCCGATTTCGGTTGAGCACGTGCTGTCTCTGCCTGAATATTTGGAGACAATGCCTTCCGGTGCTCTTGACAGACTGCATGATAACCCCTCAACTTGCTTAGGAGTACTGCGAGGCCTTCCAGATCTAGCCAGAATGTATGTTATGCGACTCTTGCCCTTATCAAAACCGCTGCCCGTGGACGTTGTGCGAATGTGGCTTAAACCGGGGGACGCAGCAGATTTGCAGCATGAACGAACACTGCAAACGTTATACCGTCGTCGTGTTTGCCAGAAGGGAGAACCTGAATCACATGGGGGCCAACAAATTGACACAATCATGCTCTGTAAAAATTTTGCAAAGAACTTATCTGTCGCGCTCAATGGCGGTGGTCAACCTTGGACATCTGCCAAGGAAATCGAACCAGAGAAAGAACAGTATCAAAAGACTACAGACCAGTTACAAGCGATCGCCCGGGAACGGTGGGACGCCGTTCTGCGTTACACGGTAAATCCGAACCAGGCACTTATCACAGACACAGCACGTGCCGTGCTTGCCAGCGCTGGCTACCTGACAGAGACACCAGATGGTACGATTAGTATTACTAAGAAGGGATTCCATTTCGTCCTCATGGATTGGCACGGTCAAGTCTGGGCCTTTATGAAATGTTATCTGGAAATGATTCAGCGTGACCCAGACTTTGAGTCCTTCAACCTGGTGGAGACCATCGCCTTTCTATTTCAATTGTCCTTCTCTAAGTTTGGGCGGGCATATCCTTTCGATGTCCTTTCAGAGACACAGCAGGGTGTAGTACAGCATCTTCGAGAGTTTGGATTGGTTTACAAGAGAAACAAGAAGTCGAACTGGTACTATCCTACTAAGATTGCGATTGAGCTGGCTGCAGGTGGTGCTAGTGGTGGAACAGATGCCGGTTTGGGGGGGATGGACAGTGCAGATGCCCAGACATTGGATGTCAGCGGTGGAAAAGGCTACCTCTTAGTTGAGACAAACTACATCGTGTATGCATACACCACCAGCCCACTGAACATCTCACTTTTGCATTTGTTCGTGGAACTTGAATGTCGGTTCCCAAACATGGTGCGCGGGCGCATCACCCGTGACAGTTGTAATCGGGCATTTCGGAAGGGTATCACTGCGGAGCAGATCCTTCATTTCTTGCGATCGAATGCACACCCTAGAATGAAGGCCAAGGCTATGGGCCACAACTTTGCTGATGCATCCCTGGGAGGGTTGGACGTCATGGCGGGCGACGAAGGCAGGCCAAAAAAGCCCATCCTGCCGGAGACTGTATCCGATCAGATCCGACTATGGGAACGTGAGAAGTTCTTGCTTGTGTTTAACCAGGCCTATTTCTACGAAAATTTTGCGAACTATGCGGATTTTCAGGCCATGGTGGATCATTCAAAGATTATTGGTTGTCACCTGTGGCATTCCGATGCGAAGCGCATCCTGTCTGTGGACCAAGACCGCCACGCAGAGATGAAGCGCTTCTGGAAGGATTACCGCAAGCGCTGTCAGGGAAATCTAGTGCGTGAGGAGGGCGAGGATTGATTGCAACGATCTATGGTACCTTTTTTCTATTCTGCTTTTAAGATCATGCTGTGCGAGACCGTGATTGATTTGTCTTTCCCAGAGATCATTTACTTGGTCAGAGACTTGCGCAGGTCGTTGAATGCGTCGAGCTTCTTGTACTTGTTGTCCTGAACAACCTCTTGGTCGGCATCGCTGCTGAAGTTGGTGGTCCACTCCATGAAAGTCTGGTTGGTCTCCGACACGCGGTACAGACGCATGGTGGACACAGAGCTCATAACCTTCAAGGCAGGCTCGCTGCTGATCACTTCGTAAGTGACGTAGTATTCGAGCTCAGACACCTCAATGACCTTAACCATCTGGACTGTACCATCCTTGAAAGTGATCTTGCGCACACCACCGACCTCAGTGGCGGCACAGTTGTCCAGCTCACAGCCAGTGACGAGGTTCCACCAGCCATGCTGGCAGCCCTTGATCACGTTCCACACTGTCTCAACAGTGGCATCCAAAACGCAGGACTCAACGTTACGAGAAGGGGTTGTCATGTTTGATTTTTAATAGAGTGCTGTGCCAGTGTTAACGTGACATAGTTCACTTGGCGTCACGTCGCATCGAGAGCATAGCATCCCATCAAGTAGCTCGCAAGATAGGCGTGGTAATAAACTGGCTCTTTTCCACCGCGTCCGATGAAAAGGGAACCCGCAATAGGCCCAATGTCCCCACCCACTCCTAATAGTATAGAAAACAAAGGAGAGTATTCGAGCGAAAGAGGCAAAACATTGGCCACTGTTTGTTTTTTTCTTTGTCGTAATACTTGACGATCCCTTCCCTCACCAAAGGCTGAGATCGAGAACCCCACCTCCAACAGCAATACCAAGTAAAAACAAATGAAAGTCAGAGACCAACATCCAGTTCTTTCAGTACTGCCACGAGCAACTCAACGGTGGCGGCGAAAATTTTACCGATGGGGAAAAGCTTAAAAACCCACCGTGCCGTGCATCCTCATGGCTGCTGCTGAGTCGAACGACCGGTTCCTTCACAGCCATACCTGCGCAGTATTCAATGTACCGGGTAGAACAGGTTCGCATTCGGACTCCCCGATGGAAGGGAGGGACTTTTTGAGTGCTGACCAGGACCGATATTGCTACTTTGATTCTGAATTTTAGGCCCCGACCAGGTAACCATCTCTCCTCAATATTATTGATTATATCTACATAGATTACGTTGGTTATTAACCACAAGTCCACAGCCGGCGATTGGAATGAATGTCGATGATGTTTCCTCGAACATACTTGAACCGCACCCCCCTTCCACTTCCTTTCGAAAGCGTTGCTGGTATACTGATTATATGCCCTTGCTTTCCAGTTTGCGAACTAAACAAAATAGATGTTTCATCTTCTGGTGGACTCCCCCTCCCCTTCCAAACTGGCAGGGCCTTATGCTTCGGACAAGTAAAAAAAAAACTCGCCCAATACCGTACACACGGCAGCGGCCAGAGGTGAGGTCCTGCCACCTTGGGAAAGTTGGGGTACCGATAGGCTAAAAAAAAATTCCCTTTCTTGACCTTGCAAGCACACGGCCCACTATTCTTGACCTTTTTCTTCACAGTCAATTTGTCATTCACTCTGTCCCGAGAAGCCCTATATTCAGTACAGAGATGGGGATCGGATGGTGATGCAAGGAGGAGTCGTTGGCGTGGTGGCTGTGTGCCACTGCGAGCTGCTGGCGGGTTAGTGTGAGGAGAGTGGAGGAGGGGTGGCCGGGGGGGAGGGGGAAGGAAGGGAGCGGAGGTGTGGGCAACCACCTCCGGGAGGGTTTAACCCGCGCGGGCTGTTTCGACCTTTTGCCGACTTCCCAGTCATTTTGAACTGGGGATACGGGGAAATTAGAAGCGCTTCGGATTCGGTGCCCACATCCGCTCCGCTTAAATGTGCCGCCAAGGATGGTAGTGCTAGTTGGAACGAGGGGGAGAGACCCAAGATACCTGCGTGTTCCTGGCATCGGCGTTGACCTCTTGATGTGGTAGATGCCACGATACCGCACGGAGCCCCTGAAAGCCTTATGGTCTACGTCCATTTCAAGTATTTAGAACCGGGTAAGCCAAAATGGGAGGCAAATGACGGGGCAATAAGTCGGGCCTTCTCATAGCCGTGATTAGGATCTGACAAGAATCAGTATCTTTCGTTAGACATGTGGGTCTCATTCAGAATCGGATATAGCGCAAAACAATAGATCCAAGTAGAATGCCACCAGGTGTGGAACAAATCCGCAGACCTGAGCTCTTATGGGTGGAGCAATATGAGGCCTCTGTGGCCTCTATGGAGCATGGTCTCCTGGAGTATAGTCACCTCATGCAGATCCCGACAGATGAGCAGACTGCCGGGGACCTAGAAGAGACCCCGTTGCTGAGATCTTCTGTAGACGAATGTGGAAGGTGTAACAACGCACAAACCACATACAATGCATGCAATGTGCTCATGGGTGCTGGCATCCTAAGCCTACCTTTCGCTATGAAGCTCTCGGGATGGGTCGCTGGTGTAGCCTTGTTTCTGTCGCTGTCCATGTTGACGAACTACACAGCCAAGTTACTGGCTGTCTGTCTTGCGGAAGGCAGGCAGCGCGGTATTCCTGCACAGAGTTACCCTGATCTTGGAGAAGCAGTGGCAGGGAAACTTGGGCGACACGGCCTCGGAACAGTTTTCTTTCTCGACCTAGTTTGCAGTGGAGTCATGTTCGTCATTCTCTTTGCAGACTCCATGGTGGGACTGATTCCGAGTCTACCGCGTACAGCCACCATACTCGGATTCTGTACTGTAATGACACCCGTTCTGTGGACAGCCAATATGAGGCGTCTGTCCTTCACCAGTTTCTTGGGAATGGCATCATGTATAGCCGTTTTAGTAGCCTTGCTGCTTGTGGGGACAGTTGACGACAAGTTCAAAAACCTAGTACAAAACACATCATGGTCACCGCCACATGGAGCGCCAGGCATTCTTTTGTCGTATGGAATAGTAATGATGGCGTACTGTGGGCATGCGACGTACCCTTCTATTCTCGGAGCTATGAAGACTCCAAAGCACGCAAAGTTTGTAGTTAACGCCTCATATGCCATAGTAGTTCTGGTATATTTCGGTATGGCCCTTCTGGGGTACGTAATGTTTGGTGAAGACACTGCGAAGGAGATTACTTTGAACTTCCCCCGCGGTTTGATCAGCATGGCAGCGTTGACAATGGTCACAATCAACACAGCCATGAAGTACCCCTTAATTGTTGATCCCGCAGCGACTTATGTTGAAGCCATTGCAATGTCCATGCACCCTCAGCTGGCTGAAAGTGGAAAGGGCAAGAAACACAAACCGCCTCTCTGGTTGCGTGCCATGGTTCGGACATTTCTTGTGGCCCTTACCGCCGTGGTGTCGATCACCGTATCCGACTTCGCGAGGGTTCTGTCCTTCATGGGAGCTGTTTTTGCCTCACTACTTGCGTTGATCTTCCCGTTCTATTGCTATCTCAAGATCATTGGACCACAATTATCTGTCTGGTCAAGAACTGCGCACTGGATTCTGTTCTGGGGTAGCATCGGCCTCTCTGTCGCGGGTGTTTATGGATCGATCTCCATGGACTAGCTGTAGTATCGATTCCAACACGCAGTATTGATTTATACCGAAATACCATTAATCAATAATTAATCTAGTTTGTAGTCCAATAGAGTACTGTAGTACATTTACTACCACAGATGACTGTTTACTGGCCGTTGTTTGCATAGTCAATGTACTAGCAATCCCGGCTCCGAGGCATAGATTCTCTCTGTTTTTGTTTTGCCAAAAGATTTCTGCGTTCGCCCTGGTTAAACCAGTGCGGAAAAACGGTTCGCTCGGTATGGGTCTGGGTTCGGTCGCATGTGGCTGTTGCAGTACAAAATCTACTGAACAGCGGCGAGGGCTTCGGCACTGTTCGGTTCACCTTCTGTGTATGGCGCGCGCCTGTTTCCCCCCTAGGGCGGAACTTCCGGAGGGCGGTGTTATGCAGATGAAAGGCCCGTACCGCTCCGCTTTTGTTGTGTTTTTCAATTCTTGGCCCCCCCAGAATGGGCTGCGAGAGGCGGCGGTGGCTCACTGCGCTCGTCTCCACAGAGCTGGAGTCCATACGAGACAGATCCATCAGCAATATTTCCGCGCCGCAATGCCAATAGAGAGAGCACATAAGCACAGTATGTAATCCCATGGTGTTTCAGTGATTATATCGAAATAATCTATAAAAACTGCTGCTCTGGCCAAACAGTGGACTGAATAAATCTACCAGGCTTTGGTGTGGAAGCTGGGTTTGGATACCCGAGAACTGTAAACTGGGAATAGTCTTCGAGAACTATGCTTGCGTAGTTTAGTAGATGGATAGGTATCGGGAGCCATTAGATCATAATTAGTTTCAAAATGGCGCAGTTTGACACAGGTTTCAAGAAGGATGAGGAAGAGATTGTGGGCATGCCCTTTGGACACATGGACAAGTCCAGTGTCATCCAAGAGGCTCGCGGTCTCTTCAACAAGTCCCCCATTCAAATCAGAAAGTCAGCAGTGGTTTTGACGAAGCTACTGCTGATTATCAACCAGGGAGAACAAATTGGCACGCGAGAAGCAACCGAGGTTTTCTTCGCGATCACGAAACTGTTCCAGAGCCGTGATATTATGCTACGTCGCCTGGTTTACCTTGCTATTAAGGATTTATCAAGTATGGCTGAAGATGTAATCATTGTGACTTCTTCTCTGACCAAGGACATGACTGCTAGCGAGGGCATCTACCGGGCAAGCGCCATTCGCGCCCTGACTACGATCACAGACGCCACCATGATTCAGGCCATTGAAAGGTATCTCAAACAGGCCATTGTGGACCGCGATCCCCATGTCAGCACAGCTGCCTTGGCCTCTGCCACAACACTGCATAAGGGCAATCCGGAGGTGGTTAAACGTTGGGTAAACGAAGTCCAGGAGGCATGCAACTCTAAGGACCCTATGGTTCAGTACCATGCTTTGAGCCTTATGTATCAGATTAAGCAGCGGGATCGGCTAGCTGTGGCAAAACTGGTGACTTCGATGATGCGCAGCTCCCTGAGAAGCCCCTATGCCACGATGATGCTCATCCGCTATGCCGCACGGGTGATGCAAGAAGACCAGAGCCCGGAGACTCAGCGTCAGATGTACGATTTCTTGGAAGGATGCATGCGCCACAAGAGTGAAATGGTTATCTACGAGGCTGCGCGTACCATCTGTGCCCTGCCTCATGCCACTGCACGAGATCTGACACCTGCTGTGAGCGTGTTGCAGCTGTTCCTGAGCAGTCCTCGGGCTACCCAACGATATGCCGCTGTGAAGACCCTGAGTGCCGTTAGCTTGCACCATCCTAGCGCTGTCACCCCGTGTAACTTGGACATGGAGAACTTGATCACCGACTCCAATCGCAGCATCGCCACTCTGGCCATTACCACACTGCTGAAGACTGGGTCTGAGGCCAGTGTCGATCGATTGATGAAGCAGATTAGCAGTTTCATGAGTGAGATTCCGGATGAATTCAAGGTTGTGGTCGTACAGGCCATCCAGGCTTTGTGCATCAAATTCCCCAGTAAGCAGATGACCATGATGAGCTTTCTCTCGAGTATCCTGCGTGATGAGGGTGGCGAAGAGTACAAAGCGGCCATTGTCGACTCCATGATCATGATTGTGTATCAGGTCGAGGAGGCCAAGGAATCTGGTCTTGCACATTTAGCTGAGTTTATTGAGGATTGCGAATTCACGAACCTCAACACCAGAGTCTTACATGTGTTGGGCAAGCTTGGACCGAAATCGAAGACCCCCTCGAAGTTCATTCGCTACATCTACAACCGCATTATTCTGGAGAATGCTACTGTGCGAGCCGCTGCCGTCAGTGTACTGGCCAAGTTTGCGCTAAACTGCCCCCAGCTGTTACCGTCCATCCGCACTCTTCTCAAGACTTGTCTGGATGACAGTGATGATGAGGTTCGGGATCGCGCTGTTATGTACCTGTGGCTACTCGACGACCCCAGCGAGAAGACCAAGTTCTACATGGATGGTGAACTTAATGTTTCCCTGCCGGCCATGGAAAAGAAACTCACGTCATATATCGAACAGCCGGAAGCCCAACCATTTGACATTGAGGCTGTTCCTGCAGCGCCCAAGAAGCGTGAGGCCACTGCCATGGATAATATCATGAGCACCATGCAGAAACCCGGCGCTGGTGTGGCACCTGTGGAGGCCAATGGCACACCTACTCCGGCTGCTGCAGCTGCTTTCGACACCAGTGAGAGTGCTGCTGATCGCCTTGCAGCCATTCCCGAGCTCGAGGGCGTGGGTAACTACTGTAAGAGCAACCGCCCTGTGCAGCTCACGGAATCTGAGACAGAGTACATGGTTACGTGCACCAAGCACCTGTTCGAGCACTACATGGTACTTGAATACGAGGTCAACAATACCCTGCCGGACCAACAGCTGGATCGAGTCAGCATGCGTGTCCAACTGGATGATCCTGAATGGACTATTGCCAAGATTGTCCCTGCCCCAGAGATCAAGTACGATAATCCGCAATGCATCTATGTTGTGCTTGCCCTTCCACAAGATATCACCAATGCCATCGTGACCGCCTCCAACACCTTGACCTTCATTATCAAGGACTGTGACCCCGAGACTGGAGAGGCTGATGAGGAGGGGTACGATGATGAGTACACAATTGAGGATCTGGATGTCGTCTTGGCGGACAATATTTCACCGGTGCATATTTCAAGCTTCCAAGGATCTTGGGAAGAGATGGGACAAGAGTCAGAGGTTACAGAGACGTTCGAACTGGACATGTCTTCCGTCAAAGAATGCGTTGCTGCCGTACTAAAGGAACTGGGCATGCAGCCCTGCGATCGCACCGACGTTGTGGCGGACGACAAGACGCGCCACGAGCTCCTACTCGGGGGTGTTTTCCGCGGCATTGGTCGCGTGCTGGTGCGCGCTCGGATGATTTACGACCAGTCGTCTGGAGTAGCCATGCAGTTCAGCGTACGCGCAAAGAACTCGGAGGTGGCTGCTTTGATTGCTGAGAGCATGGGGTAATCCTTGTTCTTGTCGTATAGAGTACTTTGGCGCCGAGAAAATCAAAACCATACACAAAAAAAACACATCAGAGCATAAACTCAAAAAGTCTGTCATGATAACGAGAATATAGACTATGTTTCGTGTTCCTTGCCGGTCTCCTTTCCACCAGACTCTTTACCAAGAGAATGATTACTGGTGGAATCAACTGAAGGCTGTCGGTGAATTGTGAAGCCTTTCTCACGAGCCTGACTACCCATATCATCGCTGCGCGGTGACAGGACCGACGACCGAGGTGGGACCGCGGCAGCTGCCTCGTAGCTCGGTGTTCGGTTCATCTGTGGCCGAAGCATATTCACTTTTAGAGACTGAGGTCTCTGATGTTGATTCACCATCCGGCGGATCATGTCACGATGGAGGTTGGGCTCGTGACCCTGCGGGAAACCCTGCTGCATTGCAGATATCATGCTACTGGATGCCACATTTTGCATACTGCTGAGACTACTCTTGACATAGTCTGGCTCTTCACATTCATTTATACTCTCCTTCGAATATGCTGTGCTAAGCAACCCACCACGGAATCGTCCACTACCCCACAAACTTGGGAAACGGCGCTGCAACTCTGGTGGCAGCAGTTTGGTGTTGTGGAACTTGCTGTAATCCACGCAAAACTTAAGGTTCTTGACCGTGATGATAGGCTCATAGGTGTGATTCCACATGATCTCATTCGCTGTGTAGCTCCAGCGAGCCTGGAAATTGTCACTACAGGCTTCATCAATACCGTCCAGGACGGGAATGATCTCTGCGCGGATGCGCAAGAGATCCTCCCGGGTCATACCGAAGAGTGGACTGTTCTCATCAATGCGATGGACGACCGTCCATGGCAACGCTAGGAGGGGTGCACTCATGCTCGTGTTTCGCACACGAAGGTCTTGACGATTGACCTCAAAGTTCAGTTCCTGAATCTCGTATGGTTCATTGCATGGCACACGCTCCCGAGCCTTGTTTCTTCGCAGTCTCAGGAATAGTAGATGGAGCTGTGTGTCGACAAGCTGACTCTTGTGGCGCATGTTACCAATGCGGAATGTGAGACACGGAACCCCTGTCGTGTATTCACCAGACTTTTCTGCGCGCCGTCCGCTGCGCCACGTTGCAGTAGTACAATTGATAACGGCGCGCCGGCTGAAGAGGATCTTTCGTCTCATTCGAGATGGTCTTGAAATCTTCGCAAACACCAACCCAGTCACGAACGCATTGATCAAAATCGATGTCCAAGACTGTACCATAACCACGTAGTTACCTGCACCCCGTGGACTTAGAACACCATATCCTATGGTATCTTGAGTTTGGATCGAGAAGAAAAAGCAATCCACAAAGCTGTCCGCTTGTTCTATGCCATCAACAACCCAGTACATTACGGCAAAGACAAGATTGATCAAGATATAGATGACCAACGAAGCAGGTAGCAGCTTATACCAGCTGATATCTAGAACGTGGTGGTACATGTCTTTCAAAGCACTCATGAACGGTAAGTTGACTTGCTCCAGATTGAAGCCACCACGGCGATTAACCAAGCGAACGTATGGAAGATCATCCCTCATCTTTCGCAACTGTCCCGGCCGGAAGAAGAGATCATCCTCTTCCAAATCTTCCGGCAACTCATCGGGGAATTCTCCCATTTCGGGATCCATCCAAGGTGGTGTACCTGGTGTAATACTGCCCCCAAAGGCCCGACCCATGTTTGTGTGAATGCTTTCATCATCGCCGTACACGGAACTGGCGGCACTGTCGTGTCCCTGGCGGGGAATGTGCAAACCTTGCCAAGTGATTTGTCCCCCATTCGCGTTGTAGACCGATGGACCTCCATTGGTTTGTTGTGGTGGCAGAGCAGCGCCACCAAAGTCACTCAGGAATGCACCGTAGCTCTGAGGCCGAGGTATGCGGGGCTGGCTTAGACTCGCCCCACCTTGACCAGACCCATGGCTTTTCATGCGAGCCTTGTCCGCACGGTAAGGTTCATCACCGTCATCGCCCGGTGTTAGTCGGCTCCTGAGAATACGCTCCTCCCCATGGCCTGGATGTTCGTGCCCTGGCTCTATCAAAGTAGGTGTGGTTAGTGAGGATCCACTGGTTCGCGTATCTGATTTCGAAATGGCCGAATGAGCCGCAAAGCCCCAGGCGTTTTTCTTCGGCTTTGCTCCATTTGTTCCTTCTTTCAGGTCTTTAGGTGAGCTGAGCAATGGCTGTTTCTCTCCAAGATTAGAGTTGGGTGAGTCAATGGAGGTGTTCGCAACCAACTCTTCGATGGACTCCATGGAGTGCTCCATTGAAGACTTCATGAGACCAGACCGGGTGGAGTGTCCCCGGTCTATGTCTTTTCCCTTCACCATGTCTGTCCACGGCAGTAGCCGAGAATTCACACGTGTGCTACCATACACAAACTTCTGAGATCCCAAATTGAGTGCAAACCCTTTCCATCCCTTGCAGCGACGTAGGACTCACCAATTTCTTTGAAGGGTCTAAGCGTTGTCCTATGGATCTCTCCAACGACATGATTGGCTCAGAGTTTTCACTTCCTAGTGCATGTACCACATCAAGTACCATACCAAGTAAAGGGCGCCTATTTAAACAAAGAAACACTCATGAGCGGTCCTCGGATATGTCCTTTTCTCCCGTCCTTGCCTCCATTAAAGCGGCTGAGATTCTCCCGCTTAGTCCCGAACTTCTGAACCCGCTCTCTGCGCGGCTCCCGTCTCTGGGCTGTGCGGTCGGAGAGTGTGCGCTCACTGGGGCGCCCAGGCGCGCAAAGCCCAAAAAAAAAGGGGGAGGGGGGTGGCGGCGGCTTTGACGGGAAGGAAGAAGGAAAGGTGTCTGGGTTGGGAGGGGAGCGCGGGGCGGGGAGAACGAATGGGCCGACCGCCGCAGAAAACGCGGCGGATGAAAGTGCAAAAGCCAGACACCCCCCGCCGGCTACCAGCATACAGCACCATCACAGGCACAGCACCCGAATGGCGCACCCGAGTTCTCTCTGGCAACCGAACCGTGCCTGCATGCTCGCTTTATTTCGAGCAAGTGCACATTGCTGTGTGCTTCTTCACCATCTGGTGCAGTATGGCATGTGGTCCGGTCCATGTACCATGACGTACGTTCATGAGTGCGCATTCTGATAGGGATTCTATAGCGACTTGGGACCGGTCCTCCTTCCATTGTTCGAGGTCATCGCGCTTTACAACCACACGACGGTCCCGCAGTGCCGAGTCACCATACAGCTTGCCTGGGTCATCAACAGAATTACTGCCCGATTGCATGAACAGATCCCCATTCACAGACTATAGCGAGGGCAAAATCTCAATCCATCTCGGGGAGATTGATAGGGGATGACAGAGCACGGCAGCCACAAAATTTTTTCTTGTGAAATTGACAGCAGCGCGAAAACCTTGGTGAATTAAGCACGGCCGGGTTATTATCCAAAGGAGGCAACCGCTCCTGCAGCGGGGCAAGTCGTGCTGCTGCCACCGCCAGTTCTGGCCGGCTCCGGCCCTAGACAGTTACAGCTGCCAAGCACCGGGTACAGTGTAGCAATGGACCGTCCCCCTGCTTTAGTGCCGGGTCGGATGGGCAGTAGTATTGATTCTGGGGCAACCCCGGCTGTATGGTGAAAGTACTGAATTCAAATGTTCAGTACATTTAGTACCGAACATCTCACTTCGCGGTGTGCAAGGGTAAAATGAAAACGCCACAACAGCGCACGTTGGGCGGCGGAGCGAGAAGAGAACGAGAACGACAAATACCTGTGCAGCTTCTGTAATCGGTGCAACACAGGAACATCTCTTTTTGTAGTTCTGACAAGCTATTTCAGAAATTTCAGGTCTCACTTGAAGGAACGCATGTAAGACCTGGAGCTTGAATCAGGCCTTGGGGTCACCAGTAAGGAAACCATGGAACAGAAGGACGACTTTCCCGGCATGGCCAGCCTGCTGCAGCAGGTGGATAAGAAGCTCATTGTAGTTCTCCGGGACGGACGCAAGCTCATCGGATACTTGCGTTCTTTTGATCAATTTGGAAATCTTGTGCTCCATGAAACAATTGAGCGTGTGTATGCGGGAAATGTCTATGGAGATATGCCACGAGGTATCTTTCTGATCAGGGGGGAGAGCATAGTTATGATGGGTGAAATTAGTCCCGCCAAGGAAGCTACGCTTCCCTTGCAGCAGGTCAGTTTCGAGGAGGCTCTGTTCGCCCAAGCAGATGAACGCGAGCAAAAGGAAGAAGAACAGAGGGCTAAGTCCCGGGCGTTGGTGAACCGCGGTCTGCAGCCTGGAAACGATCCCACTTCGGAAGATGTCTGGACATAAAGAATGAGTTTTATTACATCATAAATGTACATTCATGAGCATAGACTTATAACCATCATTGTGGAACACGTTGCCGATGTCCAGCGATGGCCAGTGCAATTTCTGTGCGTCCATGTTGGGTATGTAACTGATCGTGATCTTTATACAACGGCAAGCGTTCCTGCAGATCTATTCCCTGCTCGGCAAGCCTTCCTGTCAGTTCATGGATGCTTGGGAAACCATAATCTGCATTGACTTCATCAAGAGGGGAAATTCCCCCGAGATCACAAGCACCAGCATGGATGCAATCCACGAGGATATTCTTGTCTGTGGGTCTGTGCTCCACTTGGACCAGGTTTGGCGGTACCTGAATCCTGACCGAATGCGGTAGGATCTCCTTTGCCTCTTTGATAATTTCCGGCATCCTTTCTAGAGGAAACGGCGGTAATGCGCCAGTTTTTGCCGTCTCCAACTGCTTGTTTGCACTTCCCGGGCTAAATGGTTGGATGATGCACTCTTGGATGTGTCCAAACTGCAGGGCTAGGTCGCCTATTACTGTCAGACTTTCCCGGCGCTCTTCGTCAGTCTCTCCAAGCCCCAGCAGCACTCCTGTTGTAAACGGTATTCCCAATCTACCTGCCATCTCGATCTGTTGAATGCGATGCTCAGGGACTTTGGAGGGACAATTTCGATGAACTGTCCTCATCAACCGTGGAGTGGCCTGCTCTAGCATTAGTCCCATGCTCGCGTTGACTGAGGCAAGTCGGTTCATCTCCTCGGGTAGCAGTGGGCCCACGTTTGCGTGTGGCAAAAATCCCATTGATAAAGCAACTTTACACATTTCAAAGATATGTTCAAACCATGCTTTTCGACGATTATGTTTTGGATGGATCTCTCCGCTCAAGACCAGCACTTCTGTGATGCTCTGCTTGCCAATTTGCAACTCCCGTAACTTACTTACCAATTTGTCCAGGGGCATCATTTCCCCATAAGGTTTGACATTTTTGCGGAAGCTGCAATATGTGCATGTGTTAAAGCATTCATATGTCGGTACTGCTGTCCATGATCTGGAATACGTCACGATCCGTCTAGGACCCTTCTCTACCAAGTGTACGGCCCTGCCCAGCGCCAGTGTGCAGCGCATTGTGCAATATTTTGTCACTTATGCTCAGTTTCATTCACATCGTGGATTCAATTCAGACCAATCCATCTGTTGTGTTGAAGTATGTACGGTTGCTAGTCAGGAGCGAGTTCCGAAGTACCCGCATCTAAGAAAAAACTGGCCCGATGAAAACTATGTAATATTGATTAATTTTTATTGATCGATACAGGAGTTCAGCTGGTTCGACGAATCACAGTCATGACTCCGCATCTCTTCCTGCAGCAACACAGAAGTTTTCAATGTCTATCTTTGCAGCATCCAGTGCCTGAATGATCACACTTTCATCGAATTGCTCAGATGTACCTGATTCTATGGCTTGCACAAGCATTTCGATCTGGGTGGTTGAAGCCAAGATTTGCTCCTTTAAATTCCTGACGATCTCCTCTGCGTCAGTTAGAGCATGTCGTAAGATCTCAGCATCCTGTTCTTGTTGCTGCTGTATTAAATCACTTTTGAATGAGTCCAGCTCATTGTCTGCAGCAAAATTTCGAAGTTCAGTACGCACATTATCCTCCCTTTCTTGGATCGCCTGCAATACAGAAAGGTACAAACTTGCGATCTCGCCGGCATGTTTTTTCTGTTCCGTCACGGTGAATAGAGCCATAAATGCGTCTAATGGTGGATGTGTCTCTGTCGTTTTTCTAAGCAGGACGTCTTCCGCTATGCGGAGAGACTCTCGTGAATCTGCATCATTCATACTCTCCGGATCATTCACATCTTGATTGCCTGTGGCAATACAACATTTCGCCTCGACCAAATCACCTCTGCCTTCTTTTGACTCACTCAAGTAGTAGCGAACCTAAAGAATGCCCTCAGGACATGCTCTACGGAGACGAGGCTGGTCAACACCAGTAATACTGTCACCCTTCTTGGTTGCGCGAGGGTACCTTTATGGCAACTCAAACACTCCCCCCCCCGGGGGGGGGTAGTCGCAGTTGCACACCCTATACATATCAATCTGGCGCCAAAAACAAACTGAGTGCTCATTGGGCAAACCCAGGATTCCTGTTCTGCAAACTTTCCTTAGTGAGATCGTGGGGCGCACACATGAGGAGTTGGGGAGGTCACGGAAATTATGCTAATCGATCTCTGCGATCAACGGGGCCGCCAAGGATTGTTTGGGGGCCATATATTGCTTTGCATAGTTAATGTACGGACTTTATCTCTGGCCCGTTCTTTCCCACCGACACCTTAAGTGGTGTGCACCTCTATTCGAATGAAACAGTCGCAAATCAAGACATAGAAGAATGCAACATTTTTTGTCAACTATGTGGTTCACTATTTGCTACGCGCAGTTCTGCGGGATCCACCCGACTAATGCAGTCTGTCTCAACTCCGTTGCTTCTCCGGACGGTAGGGTCGGATGTCAGGCAAGTCAGGAGCAAGCGACGTTCACTTTTCAGCTATGAAAAGGCAATGAATGAGTCCTTGATGCAGTTCTTCATAGGCGCCACTGTCACCTACGATACCCAATTTGCAAAGGTTTCTTTGGTAAACAATGGCGGGACCTAGCCCATTCAAGAAGACTGAGATCGCTCCCTTGAGCCAGCGGCCAGTGGACTTGATGCTTGTGCTCTACTTGCTGATGCACATCCCATCCACCCTGATGATGTCCGTTCAAGCGCTGCCTGGTGTTGGCCCTTACGTACCGGAGGTCTTTAAGAACATGCTGGCAACTTATCTCCAGATGTACAAGGACCCATTTTTGGTCGACCCTCCAATCTGGTTTCAGTCCTTCATTGTCTGCGAAGTGTTCATACAGCTGCCATTTTCCATTTTTGCACTGCATGCATTGATCAACGGGCACAGCTGGATTAAGCGTGCTGCCATTGCTTACGGCGCTCATGTGGCTACCACTACCCTTCCAACTATTGCCACCGTTTTCTTCGAGGATTTCTCGGGCAAAGGGTACGGACCTCAGACCTGGGAGGATCGCATTGATCTATTCACTCTTTACGGACCTTTTTTCTTCATTCCCCTGGCCATCTGTGCGAAGTTTATGGCTGATGATGCTCAGCTTTACGATACAATCCAAGTCGATCCCCTAGCCAACAAGGGCATCCGCGGTCGCAAGAAGAATGAGTAGATATATGAGGGCTTGAATGCACCAAAAGCAGATCGCTACAACCACCAAACAATACATGACTCCTCAGTATAGATGCAATTTATTTCTATTGTAATCTTGGTCAACACAGACGAAGCATTAGAATTTTTCCACATAGGGTCGGACCTCGGTTTCATGGGACCAAGCAGTCTTGTCCTGTGCATGCAGCATCCAGTAGGTGTCTGCAATTGCATCAGGATTCAAGAAAGAGTCTTCCGGTCGATCGGGGAACATGTCTTTCGCACGTGATGACAGAATCTGGCCGTCAATGTTAATACTGGCAACATGGATGCCCTTAGGCTGGTACTCACGGGCCAGGCTCTGAGCTACGGCACGCAAAGCAAACTTTGCCGGGGCGAAAGTGACGAAGCGAGCTCCCGACCGCAGGCTAGCTGTGGCACCAGTGAATAGGATAGTGCCTTTCCCAGCTGCTTCCATCTCCGGGATCACTGCCTTAGCACAGGCAAATCCACCACCAGCACCCACCCGCAAGGAGGTCATGAAGAGGTCAGGCTCAATATCTGCAGGTGCGGGCGGAGGCCAGGTCTTGCTCCCGGTGCTGGGTCCAACATTGTAAATGAGCACTTCAGGAGCTCCAAACTTGGCATTGATGTCGCCAAACACTTTGGCTACAGCTTCAAAATCACCACAGTCCAATGGGAACGAGTCGCAGCATCCAGCACCGAACGACTTTTCCAGCTCGTCCTGCACTGGCTTCAGATTGGCTTCGGTGCGGCCGCACAGAGCCACCTTATAACCTTCTTTCGCCCATCTGCGGGCCAGAGCGGCACCCAGGCCAGGGCCAACACCACAGACGACGCAGGTTCTTGCAACGGACATCTTGAACACTTCGGGTAGTCTAGTTACTTAGCGAGGTATGTAAGTAGTACAACCGGTCAACTCCACAGTCAGTCAAGATCTCCCCAGTTTCTGTACCTGTGAGAATAACCACTGAAGGTTTCGCACGACCTCAACCACTCTCGACACTGTTGATGTATTCTTCGATGACTCAGGCAATGGCCATTCTGCTACCATCTCTCCTGTCCATCCTTTTGCCTTATAACGCAGGGATCTGCTAGGCCACGGTCCCAGCATTCCGTTTCCACTGTGAAGAGAGATGGGCTGACCTACCCGCCCTCATCCCGTACAACGGCGTGCGTACTAATACATCCGTGAGGGAGGTGCAAGATATATGGCTAAACAAGACTAAGCCTCGTCCCGAATTCCTCACAGACATCTCCGCCCCTTCTCTGATAGCAGGTGCCGGTCGGCTGGTCAATATACCGCAGGAATCAAAAACTTGGGGGGGGGGACCCCTCGCTCCCGTCCGGACGAGCACTACGTAAATCAGGCACCACCGCTGCTCCTGTTGTTTGATTGCGTTGGCGGCGGAGAACCCCCCCGGGGGGGGGGGGATCAAAGTCGGGAGGACGAGACAAAAATAGCACTGCTGTTCCGCGGGATCGATGAGACCAGAGAAGCGATTTACATTGTTTGTGAGGTAGTTCAAGCTGGACGATGAGATCATCAGTAAAGCATTGGCAGATTATCTACAAAGTAATGGGTAGATTACAAGACTAGACTAGATTGTATCGGAACCATGTTATCCCTCGTCAAGGCAGGAAAGTCCTTTGGCAAGTTCGGTGCCAGAGCATTCTCTACAAGTCGTCCTTCTCAGCTTCAGAAGGTCATGATCCTCGGTGCTGGCAGCATGGGTGCCGGTATTGCCCAGGTGACGGCACAGAACAAGTTTGATGTTGTCCTTGTCGATACTCAGCAGGGGGCGCTGGATGAAGGCATGGACCGTATCCAGAAGTCTTTGACCAGGGTGGCAAAGAAGAAGTTTGAGGGCAATGAACAAGCCACCAAGGATTTTGTCGATGGCACAATGTCGGGAATCACCACGAACACCAATGCAGAGGACGCCATCAAGGGATGTGACCTGTTAGTTGAAGCTATTGTCGAAAACATCGACATCAAGAAGAAGGTGTTTGGGAGCCTGGACAAGGTAGCTGACCCTCACACAATCTTTGCTTCCAACACCAGCTCTCTGAGCATTGATGAGATGGCTGAGGCCGTGGACCGCAAGGATAAGTTTGGAGGTTTGCACTTCTTTAATCCTGTGGCCGTGATGAAGCTCGTGGAAGTTGTTAAGGGTGCTGCGACCAGTGATGAAACCCACAACACCCTTATGGAGTACGGTAAGGCCATCGGGAAGTACACCGTCGATTGTCGTGATACTCCTGGTTTTGTGGTCAATCGTCTGCTGGTCCCCTACCTAATGGAAGCAATCCGCATGCTGGAGCGAGGCGATGCGACCGCCAAGGACATTGATGCTGCCATGAAGCTGGGCGCTGGTTACCCGATGGGTCCCTTCGAGCTCCTCGACTACACCGGTGTTGACATCACCCACTCCGTAATTGCTGGTTGGCATAAGAAATTCCCCGATTCCCCCTTGTTTGAGCCTAGCAAGCTTCTCGACAAGCTCGTGGCTGAGGGCAAGACCGGTATCAAAGCAGGCGAGGGCGTCTACAAGTACAACAAGTAACTGGTCCCACCAAACAGTAGGTGCCCCGTGTTCCCCACCCCCCGCGCCACACCTCTCGAGGGCGCTTTGCGGTGAGGGTGTCCCACAGGAACAAAAATATTGATCTATGTGTACACTAATTTTGAGGTTTCCGTGTTTTACTTTTTTGGGTGCGCCCTTGTTTGCTTTCGTCACCCCTCTGAAGCGGGTCGGTCCCTGGTATAAAATCCACTTGGAAACTAGTTAGGGATAAGCGAGAGACCCTCCCGGGGGGGGGGGGCCGTCAGGTCGTGAAAATGTCCAAACCCATACTGAAACAACCTTGGCAGTGTGCCAGTAGAGTACGGATGGGTGGACACGGACTATTGCGAGTCTATCCACGCGGAGCTGGCGTGTTCACGACAGAGAGAATTTCATCGTTGGGGCGTGTGCTGATGCGTGACAGTTCCGTGACGGGCGGTGGTACGTCCGTCAAGGTCCCGTTTTTTAATGGAGGAGGGGCAGTACAATCACGCTTTGCTTCTTGCTTCGCCCTGGCTGACTAGGTCACCAAAACCCCTTCCCAGCTGATCACAAAAGGGATTGGGGTGAGGAGAATCGGCTGGTTTCCGTCCTGATTGGGTTTCTAATAAACAGAGGAGTACTTGGCGTATCAGTTTCTATGCGAGAGTCCTATTGCCGCTCGTAGTCCAAAAACTCGATGCTCCCTTTCCCTTATATCACATGCATGCAGAGTTGGGAGTACTGATCGGAAAACACCCGCGGTAATGGTGAAGAGTGTGCCCCCCCCAAGCTAGTAGTGTAGGCGACGAACTTTGACTTGGGATGAGTTGGCCGATTGTGGCCGATGGTAGGTATGAAATCGTCTACTTGAAGTGTAGGGTTTTCCAGCTGGTAATAGTGAGCACGACTAAAAATGAGAAAAGTGTTCGGAGCGCCAGTCAAACACCAAACATGCTGTCCCTGTTCAAGACCCCCGGTGTGCTGGTCAAGGCGGCCCGCCGCGGCTTCTCAACTAGCGCTCCTACCCAGGAGATCAAGAAGGTTATGGTTCTGGGTGCTGGCCTGATGGGGTCGGGTATTGCACAAGTATCTGCCCAAAGCAAATATGAGGTGGTTCTTGTTGATGTGCAGCAGGATGCTGTCGACAAGGGTGTCAAGCGTATCGAGGGCTCCCTTGCCCGTGTGGCCAAGAAACAGTTCCAAGGCGACGATAAAGCCGCAAAGCAATTTGTCGAGGGTACCATGTCCCTTATCAAAACTGACACTAACGCTGAAAACGCCATTAAGGGATGTGACCTGCTAATTGAAGCCATCGTCGAAAACCTGGATGTCAAGAACAAGGTCTTCGGGTCCCTGGATAAGGCCGCTGACCCTAACACTATCTTTGCATCGAATACCTCCTCCCTGTCTGTCAACGAAATGGCCAAGGCTGTTGAGCGCAAGGACAAGTTTGGTGGCCTCCATTTCTTCAACCCCGTTGCAATGATGAAGCTGGTTGAGGTCATCAAGGGTGATGTAACCAGCGAGGCTACCCACAAGGCTCTGATGGATTATGGTAAGGCTATCGGCAAGTACACCGTTGACTGTCGTGATACTCCCGGCTTCGTCGTCAACCGCCTTCTTGTTCCCTACATGATGGAGGCCATTCGCATGCTTGAGCGTGGAGACGCAAGCGCCAAGGATATTGACTCCGCCATGAAGCTCGGCGCCGGTTATCCCATGGGTCCCTTCGAACTGCTTGACTATACCGGTCTGGACACTTGCCAGTCCATCATTGGTGGATGGCACCAGAAAATGCCCGAGGCCGATCTTTTCCAGCCCAGCGCTTTGCTTGACAAACTGGTTGCCGAGGGTAAACTTGGCCGCAAGACTGGTGAGGGGTTCTACAAGTACTGACCAATACTTTCTCTCTGCTTTCATGACAATTCATTCGGCTCCTCCAACTATACACACTGCAACCTGGTATATAGAATCACGAAGTCGTTTAGCAACACCATGTAACTCATCGGGTATAATCTGTCTATTGTAACAACTAGTGTGTCAGCGACCGTGCCACCATCACTGGACACGGCGCCTTTGCCAAGAGGTACGTTGGGACAGGGCCCAAAACATCGACATCGTAGCTGCCAGTACCAACCAGCATGGAAGTGGCCTTCACATCGCTAGCAAACTGGCAGAGGGTTTCTCGAGGGTCTCCCTCAGCAACAATGGGGTTCACCTCAATTGGCTCGTCTTTAAAGCGTAGTGCAATCTGGTTCAACTTGGCCTGTACATCCTCGGCAGTCATTCCACCATGATGTGTGACTCCGTCACTAACGTGTATGAGATAAATTGTGGTACCAGCACACTCTGTCAAATGGTTTTGAATGTAATGAACACACCGCTCCGCACTGGACTCAAAGTCGTATCCTACTACTACAATTTGCTTCATGGTTCTCGGTCAGCCCTTTCCTATTCTATGTTCCTGCTACAGTTCTGCAAAGGTTACAGCGGCACGCCCAGAATGTAAACCTCGCAGGAGATCCGAAATAGCGCACCAATTTGTACAGCTACCACAGCCTGGGTTAGTCGCAACCCTTTTCTATGAGGGCCGTGTTTCCTTACTGCGATATAACCCGAAGAAGTGGATCGGACCCTAATTGCCTTTCCTCGCCTTTGCCGTCCTGGGACACGCATTTTCTGACCTCTGGTCTTTCACGGGGGCCAAATGCCGTACATTCACAACGTCATTTGGTTTTGTTGTTATTTTCTCTTGAAGGATCCACCATCAACAGTGGGGCAAATCGATCAATAATTTCCATGGGAGTCTATGCCATGGCTCTTCATTTGCTGGCTGGGTGGTGCTACGTTCTCCCGTTGCCGACATGCAACAGATTGGTTTCCCGTTCTGGTATGTGATACTGCATGATGTTCTGTCAGGTTGTAGATTTCATTGTTATTTGTGGCCTTGCGATGTGGACATGATGAAGAAAGTGACAAATCCGCCAGCCAAGTCCCGGGAGAGGCTGATGGCCATCAGCAAGGGTGTCCTAGCTTGCAAGGAAGAAGCCGCACTCTATGGCCAGTGTATGAACACACACTTTGAAAAGATGACGCACAACGTGTGTAGTAAAGAATTTGAAGCATTAAAGAACTGTGTTGCTAAATATACAAGGAAGTAAACTAGAACTGGAACCCAAAGTTGAATCTTTATCCTTCAATTGGTTTGCATGTCATGTTTTGACCTCTATTCGTAAATACAGCTATTCTATTATATTACATGGTGTACAAGTGAATCAGGGATTCTTAAAGGACCAAATTTTTACCAAAGCATCGTCACCGGCTGAGGCCAACAGGGCCTCTCCAGTCTCGCTAACGTGTTGGTTCCAGCACACTCCATTGACATCCATGTCATGCGCATGAGCTTGGTTAGCAAGCCTGTACCAGCCACCACCGTCTTCAGTGATCTTGGTGCTACCTTCTTCATAGGCAAAAATTTGTATACTGTCATCAGCTCCTGCGGCTGCAATCAGATTTAGCTCATGGTGCCAACTCACGCTATAGATCGCACGTGTGAAGAACCCGCTGAGTATGGCGACGCAGCGCCACTCATCGTAGTTCCTTTTGTCAGTGCACTTCCAAATCCGCAGCGTCTTATCATCGCTGACTGTAGCAATCTGCGTTCCGTCTTTGTTCCAGTCGAAGGCCCAAACAGTGGATTCATGTCCGGTCAAAGTGACGTAGCACTCAAAGTCGTCGTCATCCTCACGATGCAGACGAACTGTGTCGTCGTATGAGGCCGAACCCAAGATTTCTTCCTCCGGGTGCCACTTGATGAACTTAACGTCCTGCGTGTGGTAAGTAAGCACTCCGACACACTCAAATTCCGCATCTTCGTCCGCTTCCCAAATCCAGACACTTTTATCACGGGAACAACTAGCTAACAGCTGTCCGTTCGGCGACCACGCAGTGCATTTGATTTCGTTCTCATGTCCCTCTAATTGTGCTACACATTCAAAATCGGCAATCATTCCTTCGCCTTGCGCCTCCCAAACACAGATCATTGAGTCAAACGAACCGGAAGCAATCCTACGTCCGTCTGGGCTCCAGGATGCGAATCTCACAGTCCGAGTGTGTCCCTGCTCCAGCGCATCTCCATGGGTCCATCCCTTATCAGGTGTGTTCACCCACAAACGTACGCTCTTGTCGCTGCTTGTGCTGGCCAAAATCGTGCCTGACGGGTTCCATTGCACGCACCAAACCCGTTCGTAGTGCCCACTCAAAGAGGCCACTTGCTTCAGTTCGGGACCCATACTGTAATTTACTGTCCAGTTTCCCTTATCTAATTTTTTGTCTGCAAGAGATCGGTGGATGCTCTATTACTGATAGTAAAGATGTAGATGTTTACGTACCCTTATTTGCGCATAGTGGTGGCTTCCAAGGGAATAGGCAGCCGTTTATTTGATCTGTTCTAACTTTGTTTCTTGGACCTCAGACGGGCGTGCACACGAGCCCTCCCCGGTTGTGTTTCCCGCAGGGGAGGCGGAGGGGGGTGAGGGCCCCACCGAAACATTGTCTTTTGATGCGCCCCTACGCGACGCAGGTTGGGTGTGTTCAAGTCATGTTGGAGAGTGAATTCGCTTTATGTCTGGTATCCTCCTACAACTAGAGTAATCCAAGTAGATGTGTGTTCCATCACGGAGATTCTGCACGGTCCAGCCGCTCAGCTCTACATGATCGCCTTGAGTGATAGATACAGGTGCAATTGTCTCTGCAGGACCAGGAAGCAGGACAGTGCATGACTCTCTTTCTTTGGCATGGGTGCCCATTGCGACTTTGAACCCACACGTTTCTGTGACCGATGACACCACCATCACATTCGATGCCTCTGCCGCAATCCCTTGTGCTCTAACAGTGCCCGCTACTGCTCTATGTCTTTCTAGTCTGAGATCTGAATGCCAGCGCAGTATTGCTGCAGATAGTTCACTCGCCTTGCCACCCGGAATGAACTTATTCTTTCGAGTCGAGTCTGAATGGTTGATGCCTACCTGAATTTCTGAGCCATCTGTTGGGGTTGAAGGCCGCATCAGCTTTGATCGCCAGTCAGTTTGGAGCGGTTCATAACCCCGCTGTGTCTCATGCTCAGGTCCTTTCTGCGAATCAAATTGACTATCATCCACAATCTCACTGATCTGCTTGCTATGCTGAGAGTGCTGGTCAAATTGGCTGCTTTCATTGATGTCGCACGATTCTGCCAATTCGTCATCCTGACACGACTCTGGTATTGCACAAAGAAGAGGGGAAGGACCTCCTAGAGCCTTACGTTTCGCTTTCGCATTATATTCTTTAGGCGTCGTCGTCCTACCATCACAATGCAAGCTGTCAGAACTAACGATACTGTCGTTTAACCCCGCCAGGGCATGTACAGAGCTCTGGTGTACGTCAGGTGTTACTTGAATAGTCTGGTGTCGTGGTTTCTTGGTCTTCTGGAGTGTTTCCGGAGTCTCTGGAATCTGCCTGGGCTGTCTGCTTTGGAATGCTCTCTTCAGCCTATTCATAACATCTCCATCATCATCAAAGGACGAGATGCTACCAATTGAACTATTTTGGACATCAACTTCCTGAGAATCAGGAATGATCCCATGTTCAAGGCCCCGTTTTGGTGTCACTGTTGTGCCAGAGAGTTGAGTATCAGCCGTTCCCCTAAAATCGGAGCCCGCAGTAGAGTTTTGGGTACCTATTAATCTAGGACCATGCGCTTTTACTAAATTTTCACTGTCTTCGATACCTTCTGACTGTCCTGGTACATCCTGACCTTCGCCATCACTGTCCGAGAAATCAATTTCAACTGCTGGTGATTCGCTCATGTTTTCCACCGATTCCTTGTTGCATATGTTTCTCCTGGTCATGGCACCCACATCATGACCTCTTATTCGTGAATCACAGCATGAATTTGGTTGTACAGAAACAGACACATCAATGGTCACAAAGCTCAAGTTCCGTCAACTACCTTGCGAGGGTCCTGAGACCCACCCGCTCAAACCTTTCGCGCCACCCACTGCAGCAGCCCTCATTTCAGCGTTGGAAATATTGATTAAAGCTGGCCCTTGGTTAACTGAATCTGGCGGAACTGCGTACTCCCTCTCTTTTCTGGGGGCGGACCCGTATTGAACGTATTGCTGCGCAGATTACTCATCGTCCCCGACAACCCCAACCGCTCTCAGGCGCAGGGACAGAATTGGAGCAAGTATCCATGCCGGAGAAGCAAAAAGGTATTTGAAAAACATTCGATCTTTACCCCCAACTGAAATAGCCATTAATCAGTAACTGACACATGACCAAATGCCGTCCAAAAAATCTGCAAACGGGGCCGGGAAGAGGGCAAAACAGGTCGGTGTGGCCTGGCTTCATGACTTTGTCGTCGCGCACCTACTCCACACTGTGATCTGTGCCACCACGCTCCTCTATTTCGTCGATACTTTAGGTGGACTTGGTCATTGCTATTTCTTTCTTTCAGCATTTTATTGCACCTGGGTCATTGCACTTGCCGTCGTCCGGGGCTACGACGAGTGGCTGAGTGCATTCACATATGTTTTGCCTCTAAGCATCTTCCAGGTATGGCCTGACTGGTTCCTGGCTTCCCATATCGGCACCCTAGAGTTTGCAGTTAAAGATTTCTACATGATCGGACCAGTTCCTGCATTTATGGCGCTCATGTGGACCACACCGATCTTTGTTTCCGTTATGCAGGGAGTTGCTGCGGAAAAGATGGGGTACAATGGAGCCTTGGTGTCAGCCTTGACTGCTACCACTATCTTTGGCATCTCCGAGCAAGTGATGTCCATGTGCTGGTATCAGGTCAATGTTCGAGTCACCTTCACTATCTTTGAAGGGATGCACCCTGTGGCTTTGTATGTCATCCCCGCAGAGCTTCTATTAGGCTTGGTGGCCTTTCAAGTGCACAAGTACTATATCAGCCAGTATCGACCATGGAATGGTCTGCCTCAGAAAGTTCTGGCTGCTCTGATGACTTCAGTAATGTATCTTGGCTGCATGGCCTTCTTCTGGTCCCTCATTGAAGACGGATTTCCTAGTAAGGACATTCGGTGGATTGATGTTTGAAACCTGGAGCTCCAATACACAAAAACTTCATATCTTTCCTCTAATTTTCACTTTAAATTTACAGAGAGGGCATCTGATGTAGCAATTTCATCCTCTTGTGCAGCAGAGGACTACCAGAATTACAATGGCGGGGGAGATTATTCCAAAACGAGAGCCATAGACCGCAGAACCGCCGCCGCTGCAGTCAGAACCATCTGCCTCGTCGAGCATCTCTGAGTTGGCAGAGATGAACGGGACGCGGTCCTTGGCAAACACAACATACTCAGCGTACTTGGACATCTCAGCGGCCGTAACAGAGGCACAGACACCGTCGGGATTCCCCGAGAAGTAGGTTTCGGTGCAGGATTGACAGTCAGTCGAAGATGAATCAGCGGAGCACTCGCTGGAGCAGAAGGTCTGGATTGCAGTCATGCATTCCGCAGCCCCGTTGCAGTGGTAGTTACCCACGAGACGGAAAAGTCCAGTGCCAGTGGCTATGTAGGTGTCCCGATACCACCGATCGGTTGTGAATCCAAGGATAAAAGATGGTGTCCCGGATGAGCAAGGGATCGGCGTATCTGAGCCACAGACGCTGTTCACAGTGGCGGCAGAGAATGTGGTGGGATCAGCCTCGTACAGGCCCGAAAACAGGTCAGCAAAGACATAGTTACCTTCAGTGGAGTCATCGCGGCCAGAGCGAATGAAGACACCCCCTGTTACAGAATCAGCAACGTCACCGTTGTCAGTGTGGTCATAAGTAATAATGGGCTCAGTGTGGCTGGCCTCATTGTACAAACTGACATCGGGGCTCGCTTCAAAGGTACCCTCAAAGCGCTTCCAGCCGAAGTTGTTGCCAGGTTCCACAAGGTCGATCTCCTCCTGGGTGTCTTGACCGACATCACCACACAGCAGGGCATGAGGTGAAGCCACATCAAAGCTGCAGCGGTATGGGTTGCGGAAGCCAAGCGCATAGATCTCAGGCAGGAAATTCCTATCGTCAATGAAAGGGTTACCGGATGCGGCTGGACTGGGGAACACATTGCCACTACTGGGGTCAAGCCGCAGTATCTTTCCAAAAGGAGACTGTGGATTTTGAGCCAGGTTGTTGGGGTCGAGTGCACCACCACCGTCACCCAGAGCGATATACAGGAAGTTAGCATCTTCGTCAGAGCGACCAAAGGACATGAAGCCGCCATTGTGGTTAGACGCAGGCTGTTGTAGGACTAGGACATCACGAATGCGACTGCAGTCACTCCCGCCATCTCCGCTCGCGGAAAACTCGGAAACGACAGTGAGGTGATCGTATATGCATGCGACATCCTCGTCGGCGTTTTCATCGCAAGCGCTGTGGAGACATCCCGTGGTCTTGCAGGTCTGTGCAAGTTCAGGGCGGAGGGTCTCGGAACTTGAGTAGTGCACAAAGTACCGATCTGGCACTGTCGGATGTGCGGCAATGTCGAAGGCACCCCTCTCTGTCCGCTCCTCGAAGTCTACAATGTTAGATATATCCAGAAGCAGGCCCTCATTGGTCAGAGCTCCATCGCCCTTGTTTACGGCAAAAGCACGGACGGTGCCGGTCTGAGTCAAGGCTGCAATCTTTTCCCCCGCGTCGAGCAGGGTTGTAGTCGCAAGGTAAGGAGCACCATCCAGGTTTTCGGATACCAAGTGGACACATAGATCTCTGGCTATGACCGTGCCAATCAGCACGGCAATAACCCAGTAGATCATAGTGCTTCGGAACGAAATCAATTTGCCGGCATGGCCGCCCAAAGAGTACTATCTCAAGGCATCCACACGCTCCGTAAGCACCGTGTGATTGGATTAAGTACGTTTGCAGATCGAGAACTTGAATGAACAACCAACGTATCCCCTGTCTAGAACTCTAGTGAGACTGATCTGTAGGCTACAAATCAGTGCCACCATTCAATGGGCTATGGTAACACCGCACCGACGTCTCTTTCGATCAACCGGACACATTCCAAACAAGGGGCGGTTTTCTCGCCTGGACTGAGTGCGCATTTAGTGCAGGGAGGTTCTTACGAAGCGGGCCCAACGTAACCGAGTGTATCGCGGTAAGAGATTTGGGCGATTGATGCCTACCGTCAATATCTTCAGTAGGAGGCTTCTACGCATTGCAAATTAATCATCGGAAACACATTGCTCTTCTCAGTTGGCACAATGTCATAGCCATGGTGTGCAGTTGTAAGCTGGCGACTTCGGACATTGAAACTTCTGCGGGCCAGGTAAATCCTACGTTACCGTGTTCTTTGTAAACTATGCGGATGTAGGAGAGCTCGCAATCACACGTCCAGTAGGGAGGTGTTCGTCGTGCGTACACCAACTTCTTAGACCTGCGTTCTTCCTTCTTTGCTGAACAAACGCAAGACGACCACGAGAAGGAGAGCCAGAGAACACCCCGCCCCGGGGCCAAAAAAGGGGAACCGTCCAATTTTTGCGTATTTCCAGAGATCGCTGCGCAGCCCATTCGTGGTGGGGCCAGCGGTGGGGTTTCGGTGCGCAAACGATTTCCACCCCTCAGTTTGGACTAGGTACGACGGAAATTATTGGTTTCTTTAATAGAAAATATTATTGATTAATATGTGAACAGGCAGAGGGTCAGGTCTGTTCCGATTGCTGCGGTTCCTGCTTTTGCTGGGTCAGTCGCTCTCTCTCGTCGCGTAATTTGCGACGTTTCTCACGTTTCAACAGATCATCCTCTGTGAGATTGTGCTCACCTTTCTGTTCCACTTCGGCCACGACGTATTTTTCACCTGTGCGTTCCGATTCTGTGAAGCCAGCCCAGCTTGTGTACCGGTGCAGCACAATTCCGGCGCTGACGACAACATTTAAGCTGGCCGTGGCGTTCCCGTACTGCGGAATGTATACAAAACGGTCGCAAATCTTACGCTGTGCATCATTGAGGCCTTGTCCTTCATTGCCTACTAAGAAGGCGGCATTTCCAGGCAAAAAAGCCCCATCACATGTGATACTGTGTGCTTCATCCATGATCTCTATTCCGTAAACGGTTGTGCTTCCTTGCTTCGTCAGGTACTCTTTCGCCTGTTCGTGGGTCTCGAATTCCTTCAGGTTAGCGTGCTTCGTGGTCCCCTTGTCTGAAAGTCCCATCCATTTCCTCATGAGTTTCACGCTTCCTACCACTAGGATTTCCTTCGCGCCGAAGGCAGTGGCTGTCCGGACCAATCCACCAAGATTTCCCCTTGACTGCACATTAGACAGGATGAAATACAATTTCGGCAGCCCACCCATGGTGTTCTCCTTCCTACTAGTGCGACCTCTACTTTGGCAACACAGTAGAATGAGCCAAGGCGCTTGGATGGCAAATAATGTCCCCCTGAAGTAGCCACCCAATGCCCACGAGGGATGACAGGTACCCTTGGGGGGGGGGGGGCTATATACTTCAGAAGAATGGTAGGTACTTCAGAACGAATGGGAGGGAGGTCCAGCCAAGGAATGTGCGTCCTTGTCGCGTATCCGAAACTTTTTTGCAAACAGGAGGTTGACCGAGTGACCACGCGAACGTATGGCAAATTTGGGCGAGACGAAGCAACCATACCGATGTGGTGCCAATAGGGAGACACCACCACCAAAACGATGAACGTTTCCGCTTCAAGTTCAAGCGATGAAGAAATCGACAACTTCGAAAGGAAGCATGTCACACAAAGTGAAGACGATTATGAACCAGATCCCATGCCAGAGGATTATGATGCATCCATCAGTTCACAGATGCCTAACATTATCATGGCAGTAGTTTTACTTGGGGTATGCCTCTATCTATATATCGCCGCCCTAGTTGTACCGGTCGACGAACTAGATGGACGCAGTCGCGGGGATGTTGCTAGCGAACATCTTCGGTATTTGATGTACGAAAAACTTCCTATACTGATTAAACGGTACAAAATTGACATGGAGATGATTCTCATGTCCTTGGGTACAGCCGCTGCGCTTACAGCTGTGATCTTCCTCGTGCCTTTTGGACCCTCCACGGGCACTCAACCTCAATCAACAGCAGGAGCCAGTACTAGGGGGACAAAGGAAGAGAAGGCCTCGAGCTCCGCTTCTGCGGTCTACAGAGAGCGACAAAAGATGGCTAAGGATGGTGATCGATGGTGGATCGATAACTACCCAGCTGCAAATAGACCAGCAGCGCACAAAATATAGATATGAGAATAATACTACGTTTGTACATTGTGGAAACCAACGATCCACTCAATAACACAATCCCAGATGTGTTTACCATGCCGAATCTTACTAAGATGGGGTACATGCAGTACTTTGTAAACGCATAACCATCATTATCCCAAATCGCAGTCCCATGTGTTCCTCCTCGCTTCACCAGTTGATTGATGGTGCGCACACCGTACAATTCTCAACATGAACCACCAAAATCATTGTTCTTTAAACAAGAAAGCTCCACCAGGACAGCTACGCCCGTAGCATATCCACGAGACTGCACAATGTGGATCTGGCTTGCTGGCGGGCTGCGCGAGAGTGTGAGGAAGACGAGCCGACATGTTTTTCCTCCCTCCTCCTCTCTCCTAGCGGGGATGGGTATCACCACTCACTGGTTGTCTTAGGGACACACTGTGCTTGGCAAAAATCGAATCCCTCAACTTCTTCCACCGGTTCTCCCGTATTGACCTCTACAAGGTTTTCGGCCCCCCCCCCCCGGGGGGTTCGGTCGGTCCGTCGGGTGATTCCCGTCGGTCGCAGTTGGGCTTTTGCCCACTGTCCCCTGTCCGCTCCACTTAGCTTCTCTTGGACAGCTCGCGGAATTGTTTCTTTAAACCTAAATCCCACCCACTCACTGTTCACAAGTGCAATGGCAGGCCAAAATAGCATTCTCCCTGCGACCACAAAAAACCACAAAGGGGTGCGGGATAAGCGGAGTTGTTGGAGTGATAGCCTCAGCTAGAAGGGAAAAAAAGAGAACGGAACGAGTGAATGGGTGGGTCGGGTCAGCACCCCGGCGAGTGCTCTCATGTGAACCAGGCGATGGCTGTCCACCCGAAGCAATCGCCACCATTCTGATCTAGGTGATACTTTTTGTGTTCACATGTAATTGAAACCACTCGTTCTTTGCGTACACGCAATACGTAAGCGACCACTGGTGATTATTCGCAGCGCGTGCCGACCGTCATCTGAAAGAATCTCGCACGGAAGCTTCGCACCTTCCCCTCACAATCGGAAAGTCAGTCAGTGATCGATTGTCAGCGTGCACCACTACCTCTGATTTAGGACTTGAGCTCACACCACTCAACCGGGTTTGACGATGACAATGACGGCAACAACTGCTGTCCGTCTCGGGGTTTGATAAAAACCACTGGTATCTCTACTAGAGTCCGGCAGCTAGGTACAAAAGCTTTGGAAGAAACCGCAAGAGATTTTTTTGTGGGGGCTTGTATCATTTGAGGACCCGTCATCAGCGTTCGTCACCCAGTCCTCTTCCCCTCATGGGTTTTAGAGATTGGTATGCAATGTATGAGATGTAGGAAACCTTGTATATTCTTAACAAAGTCTGCGGTGATTGCTGTTTGTACTGGGTACAAACAGTCTAAATGGGAATGTGCAGATACTTTCCTGGACTATCTCGGTACCAAACTGGAAGACAGACTTCTGACATGGTAAACTTCTCACTGCATGCTTTGCACGTACACGTTGCGTCTTTGACCCACCGCCAACACTCCTCCTCCATCCCTACAATACTGTCGCGGGTTGATGGGCGCTTAATTTCCTTCCTCGATTGGCCTTTTGTTAACTATAAACTAGCCAGGTAAAATTTTCGCGCCGGTGCGTGCCAGCTCACACTCTAGGTGGTTGGGTGGTGCGTTGGGGAGTGTCTGCTACCTGCCTGTGTTCTCTTTTTTTTTTTTCATTTGCGGTCAGAAAATTGGAGGGGGGGGGAAAGGATGCAGGCGATGTGCAAGTTCGTAAAATGCAGCAGCAACCAGTTTGTTTGACAACGTCAGAGGACGATATTTAGAAGACCTCGCGGGCTTGTGGCCTAAGCGCTGGTAGCAGTCGTGCATCATTAACGGCTTCGTTGCCCATCCTAATATGTTTTATCGGCCTATCTGCTGCATCCGACGCTTTCGCTGTGGAATTGGATGTGATCACACACGCCTTGTGCAGCTACTCAGAGACTGGGTCATGGATCGGAACCCGTCCGGACCACGAGAGCCAGTAGTCCTTCCGGTTCAAAATAGTACAAGTCACATACAAGGGAAATGAGCGTTTTGGTAAGGGAACCATTGACAATTCTCTCATGTCAGAGTCATCACATGGTCAGCCTCCCATAGGCGACCCTCAACAATTCTCCGAAGAGGAAGAATATGAGTTACGCCTGCAGCACATCATTGATGAGCAATACTTTCCTTTATCTCAAACCACTGCCCTGAAAGAAGAATACAGTCACGCTATTGCAACACGGGATAAGGCAAAGATTCAGACTCTACGATTCCAGATCGAAGAGTTAGAAAACAAGCTGCGAACATGCATAGTCAATGATCGGGAACTAGACGTATCCTTCTCCTTTTACCCGGAGGAGCGTACAGACTTTCCTTCAGCAGGAGTTGAGATGCGAGAAGGCGTTCAAGACAGTGACGTACCTCGCAATTTCGGTATAAGAAGAAATTGGGCCTATCGCATCCGAAATTCGCTCATGTATACCCGTACAGTTGAAGTACCAGGACCATTGAACAGCAGACAATCAAGTCAAAGGCCTGGTAAAACGGTGCCTCAGATGAGAAGCACTGGAGAAGGCAAGTCCGCGCCATCTTCTTTGCTATCCTCATTCTCGTCCGCACGACCATATGGTCGCACCACCACGACTGAAGGATCGGAGCACTACTCCTTAAGAAGTACTCCCCGGAAAAACCATGACCGCGGCACTACGCGCATGAGCCTCGAATCCTACAGCGGGGCCACAGATTTCACTCAAGTGGATGATCGAACAAGAGAGGGCCCAAAACAACATCCTGAAGCCTTAATCCATGCCAGGTCTGACCGCAAGTCCGACTCTAGCTTTCCACAATCCCGAAGAAGACAATCAAAATAAATACCATGTCAATGTCAGATACTAAAGCATCAGAGATCCATGTAGAGATGTTGAAGAATGTAAATTAATGTGTTATGCCGCAAATGAACTACCATTTCCATGGTTTGTTTCGATGTTGATCAATTACTTGGCCTTCAGCTTCTCAATACGACGGTTGACGACACCCATCGTAGCGTCATATTCCTTTTTGAAAAGATCATAGGCCTGTTCGCATGCCCTGACTCCCTCGGCATCATCTTCCTTGGTTTTCTCACCAACAGACTGCATAAACTTGCAGAGCCTTTGCAGCTTGTTTAATCCTACAGATGCACACATACCCCGACAGTAGTGTGCGTTTGCTCCGTATTCCTCGTAGTTCTTTTCTTCCAGATTCTTTTGCATTTCCGGAGATTTGACATTGACAAGGTCAACGAGCTGCTTGACAACGCTTTCAACGAACTCCGAACCAGAATCAAGCATGACAAGCTGTTTCCATGTACCCTCCTCGATCACAGACATGCTTGCAACTTCGTCCCACACTTCGGACACCTTGAGTACCAAATCGTTTGGTTTTTCAGTCATGCCAGCAACTGCCCAATTGTCTTTTTCGTCCTCCTCAATACGGGGTGATGTTTGACGAGGAGACTTTCCGCGTATTGCATCTCGGTTTTTGGTACTCATTGACCGCATCTCATTGCGGACCGCGTGCACCGAAGACTGGGGTCTATCCAGAGGATCCAGGGCAGGTTTGGCGGATCCATTGCTGTTGGCGTGTTCCACGTTCACGGTTCCGTTGGTGGTTGGCTTGACCGGAGCTTCGGCTGTCATATTTGCTGGAACCGGAGCAGGTGCTGTCATGGACGCTGCCACAAGATCAGCCTTTTCGGCATTTTTCTTACTAAAACAACTTCCCATGGTTGGAACTGTCTATCAATCCGGAGTGTACCTTACTCTGTAGTCCTCCTCTAAGACGCTGTGGCCCTCAACGACAATATTGCGCCATTCTTTCAATCCTTATTGTAGGTTTTACACTTATAAGGAAACATAGCCATAGTCTGGTCATGGCCGACTATAAAAATTTCTTATACCCAATCCGTGGCTCTGAAAGCACTGCTGCAGAAATTTCAAGTCAGGCTGTGTCATCCAAAATGACTTCCGTGCCTGGCCTCGGCGAAGGCAGGGGCTTGAAACAACTCGGCTTCAGTTCCCCTCGGTACGACATCAAAATGTCCCTGGTTAGGTCCTGCAGAACCCTTCCCATTCAATCCCACCAGGGTCATCATCCAATCCTTTCCATTTCTCGCACTTATGGCATACCCTGATCCAAACCACTTCACGAAGGAAGAAAAAAACTTTCAGGATTTTCAGCTGTGTGTGGTCTCATGGTCCTCTCTTTTTTTTTTTCAGAACCAAACACCGCCACCCTCGCGTCCCTGAATGGCAAAGTGCGGTTCGTGACCGCTACAACCCATCTCGAGAGGTAGAACTGCCCAATGTGACCACTTGGGACGGAGCGGCCGGAAGCAGATCCAATTTACGAGGACGATTAAAGACATTTTCCGAGAAGAGTGCAGTACTTCTGAAAGGCACAAATAGCGCAGTGACCACCTTCGCCCTATGATACCAACGCTGCTCTTCATCCCCCGCCTTTCAACAGCCTCCTCCTCCCCGGCTCCCTCTCCCGAGCAGACACCTACCAATTCTTTCGTATTCATTATATGGCACAAGAAGGACTGGTCGACGTGACAAAGGAGTTGGCAGGGAGTTGGCCCTGATGTGTCGAGCAGACAAGGACCGCTGCAGAGATAGATTGGCAGATATATCACCAGTTGGGTACCGTATGGTCGACAAATTCACGGTACCATATCACTCTTGGAACGCTGCGGTGACTTTTGATTGCTTGTCGTATGTCACGCAACGACTAGCGCACCGTGGTGTCTGAGGTGGCCCTGGTAAGGACAGAGTGCGGAAGAGAACCGCAAGCCAAGCGCACCAGCAGCAGGGCAACGACAGCGTAGTGGGGGCGGCGGACGGTAGTGGTGGTGCATTCATGCGGCAAGACGGGAAGTTAGTAATGATGCTTGCGCGTGTGCGTCTGATTCTGTCCGTTTCGAAGCTTCACCAAGCCTTTTAACTCTTCATCAGGTATTGGCGAAGATTTCTCCAACTGTGTACGCATGGCTTCATGGTTGCGTTACTTTTGCTTGCCTATGCACAAATTTACTGGAGCCTCAATTCCCAGCCGCGCGGCGGGGAAAGGGAAGGGGGACCAAGGG
>PDIP01000017.1:174746-226890 GCA_002811645.1 Corallochytrium limacisporum
GGCCGTGAATTGATATGTTGACATGGCACTTTTGCTGGTTCTCCGCCTACCATACTCTATAACGTGAGCGGGAGCTGTATCACATTCGCCTTCCTCTTTACGCACAGTAGGGCCTTTATTGTAGAAGATGGTCCCTTCACTACCGCAGGTCAGCCCACCGTCGACACCATCGATCTGCTGTGTTTAATACATCCGCACACGCAGGCGAAAACCTGCAGCAGTATATGCACCATGCCAAGCGGTGGTAAACTTGAGCACAACTAGTATAGCAGAGGGTTCCGGGGATGCCATTGCCCGGCACACACTCGGTCTCCTCGTCCCCTTCCCCCCCCCCCCTTCCCTTCTTTTGTCCCAGTCTGAGGGTATGCAACGGCTTACTCGGGACGCCTTCACGCTTCAAAGTGGACCCTACCTCGCACGCCCTTCCCCAGACACAATACAGCTCGAGATCGTCACATGACCAGGGCAGCCAGGCCCCCCCCTTACTACCGCCGGCCTTAGGAGACACTCTCTCCGCCCCTTTGCTACCTAAAAGAAAGCAACAAGGAAAAAAGAATAGCGAAAAAAACCAGCACACTCCACCCCCACCCCTCTTCCCCGCGGGGAGAAGGCCGACGCAAAAGAGAAGAAAAAAAATAGGGAAAAGGAATGCTTGCTGCGTGGAGAACATTGCTTCCTTTATACACACCCACTTTGCGGACAATGTGTCATCAGTGCAGAAGCCTGTCGCGGCACCCCCCCCCCCACAGCCCGAGAGGACACGCAGGGCCCAAAAGGTTTCAATCATTGTCCCGCGGGAGTGGGGGAGAGGGGGTGGGGGATGGCGCATGAAAATAGAGGGTGACAACTGTTTTTTTACAGAACGGTTCACTCTGCGGGGTGCCCTGACCGAGAATCGCAGCACTGAACGTACCGGTCCTGTGCCAATTAACAGACGGCGACAGGGCACACCTACGGCGGGGTGAGTGGGGCCTGTTGGACTTTGCTTGTGTTTTTTCTTCTTCTTCTTTTGCTTCGTAGTCCGCCGGGCAAAACATGGACAAAAAATTGTAGAACAAAAGACTTAAGCAGCAAGAAAAAAATAGTACAGATATGCATAGGCAGAGTACGGGCGACCAGAAAGTCTTGGGTCGTAGACAAACGGAAAAAACAGGAACCAGAGGCAGGCGGAAATGCCGACGGAACCACAAACTAGGCTGAGGGAACAAAGGCTGTCCAACCGATCCTCCTTGGAACAAAAACAATTGAGGAGGTTTTTTCCTCTTCGTCGGGGACCGTATCTCTCTTCACCCCGTGGATGTGTGGGTGCCCCACGGAGTGCTGAGTCGGTTTTCCATTCGCCCGGTTCTTCCACGCGTGTGTAAGGTACGAATCATGATCTCACACTCACACATACACACACACACACACACACACACACACACACACACCCCCCGAGAGAGGTGAACTGCTGCTTCACTTGCCCTCCTTCGCCGGCAACCCTTGCAAAAATTCACTGACGGCCATATTGGCCCGCTGGGAATGTTGGTGGTTGGTTCCCCATGAAAGGCAAAGAGCTGTAGCCCGGCGAAAGAATTTCTGGTACTGGCAGCACCCAAAAAGTATAGGGGTGAAGAGTGTGTACCATTGAGGGGCAACGTATACACCCGTACACTGACCCACGCACACAAAGTCCCGATAAAGGCGAGTGAGTGGGGTATCAATAGTGTAGACTAAGCGGAAAAGTTGAGAAACGGCGGAAGGGGGGAGAAAACGATCCCCGGTGATCCCCTTTCCGGTCCAAAATTAGATGGCACACGCAGGCTCTTTTGTGCGGCCGTGATGGGCGGTCTCCAATGTTCCTTTGCCAAGCAGGCCATCAAGTTACGGTTGCTGTTCGTTTTAGACCGTCTACGCCGCTGGGTGTAGGGTTGTATTAGCTTTTGTTCCAGGGCAGTTGCCTATCAGGCCAGATCGATAATGTGAGGTATTTCACACGTGTCGGTTCCAGAGGGAATATTAGCCAATTTTACCGCAAGTTTCTTGGCAATCTGTAGGTAAACGGGACTTCGGAGGAAGGCAAAATTCGCTGACTTGAACCACCAGTGTACAACGCGGTTATTTTACTCTAATTTATAATGCGGAATGAACTGACTGAAGGAGGATTCTCTGGACCGACCTCCACTACAACCATGAACGGCACACTCCCTGAACAGCCCGCACAAATGTTTGACTCTGTGGACTCTGCGATTGAGGACTTCAAGGCAGGCAAGATGGTCCTTGTGGTCGACAATGAAAATCGTGAGAATGAGGGTGATCTCATCATGGCCGCTGAGTTGGCCACTCCTGAGGCTCTTGCTTTCATTGTCCGCTACACCACTGGTATCGTGTGCGTCAGTGTCGATCCAGAGCGTCTTGAACAGCTCGGTCTGCCTCTTATGGTGGAGGAGAACACTGATACTTTCAAGACTGCCTTTACTGTTACTGTCGATTACAAGGTCGGTACCACCACAGGAGTTAGTGCTGCAGACCGTGCAAAGACAATCAACGCTCTTGCGAATCCGGAGATTGGTGGCGACCAGTTCAACAAGCCGGGTCACATTTTCCCTCTGCGGCCACAGCAAGGTGGCGTGCTCACCCGCCCCGGTCATACCGAGGCTGGTATAGATCTGTGTCGTATGAGTGGTCTGTTCCCTGCTGCTGCTCTTTGCGAGGTCACTATGGACAACGGTGTTATGGCACGTCGGGACGATTTGTACAAATTCAAGAAGGAGTTCGGTCTGAAGATGATTACCATTGAGCAGATGATTGCCTACCGCAAAGCAAACAAGTGCTAGATGACCCTCAATCGGTACAAAATTTGAATTCGAAGATCATTCTATAGTTTCACTTCATAATCACATCAACATTAACATCACACAACACAACACCCTGATCGCATAATCACACATGTCACATATTTAATCATATTTATTCGATGGTGACTGCGACGGTGATGAAACAGATGCGACAATCGATATGACATATTCATCGAGTGACGCCAGCCCAACGGACAGGGGCAAAGGATCCTGAGACTGCCCTTGGATGCATTCTTGAAGGCTACGTATGTTTATACCCTCTGGGAGACTGTCCTTGTCCAGATCTGCGAGGGTCTGAAGCCACTCTCTTTGTGGGGGATAAATCAAAGGGAATGTCTTGGTGGCATTTACGGGCAATAGGGCCGATGCCACCAAGCCGGGATCTGGAGTGCAAAAGATCACAACAAGTTTGCCCGGAGAGTTAGCTGTGCAGTATCTCTGCAAGAGATCAGCTGTGTGTCCAACAAGTCGCAAATGTGACGTGCGCATACTGAATGCCGGAAACAAGACATGGGCATCATCGAATAGCAAGACGGGCAAAGCGCCACATGCCTGATCGGTCAGCCGGATGGCCTTCTGAAAAATGTTGGTCATGGTCCTTTCTGTTTCTCCCAGCTCTGGACGCAGATAGTCCGCTATGGTAACGTGGGTGACATGCAAGCGGCACTCTAACAGTTCCAAGAGGTACGGCAGCAGTGTTTTACCGCTCCCTGTCTTTCCATGAAGAACAAGGACGCGTGCAGATGGCTGTCTATATCCAAACAGAACAGCCTTCATTTCTTCAAGAGCCGCTTGTAGCAAGCCCGTTGATAATTGTAACCGCCATGTCGGAAACGTATTCTTGGCCAGAGCTGTCTTTATGCCAATGGCATCATGGCCTCCCATTTTCTCGGGACTGACTGAGTCTTCGACTTTTATCTCCAATGTCGGAATTTTCTGAAGTCTCATGTAGTCTGGAGTGTGGTCACGACTCTCACAGCCGAGCAGCACAACACATCGTTTCACCGCCAACACATCATCAATCAATTTCATAAACATGGCCTCATTGGGGTCACTATCCTCTAAGAGAATTGCAGCTGACATGGTCTTCGGGGAATCATTCAGGGAGTGTCGAATTGGGAGTACGTCTGGCTTCAGCAAGTCAACATCGCGCACGAGCACAATCCTCGCATGTGTCGTCTTTTCTGTCTGTAGCGTTCTCTGCACGAGTCTCCGCGCATCCGAAATGGATATCACCTCGAAACACTCTGGAAGTGTCGACTCTGAGACTGCCTCGCCGACCGTGACCTGTAGTTGTGATAGTCCGACAGTCGGTGCCTCGAGGAAGGCCAAGCGGTCGGTCAAACGCAGTTGCCCCTTCTTATTGACATCCTCACCGCTTGGCCATGTGTCGGGTACGGGTACTTTGGAAGAGCCCGATATCGACTGGCCAAAGTTTACAAGAAAGTCAGAAAGACCCTTCACATTTCCAGCTGCGCCTGACATTGTGTCAGTTATGGAATGGTTTTGGAGTGAAATAATAGAGCACTATAGAATCCACGTCGGTTGTTAGTAAGAGACCATGATAAAGCTTTTCCGAGCGACCCGTCACAGCAGAAGCGCTTCCTTGAAGCCGGAGCTTTACAAAACAGTGTTCACCCAAAGCAAACTACACGCACACAAATTTGAACACGTCCACGAAAATGAATTTGTGGTCACCAGCGATTCAAAAATGCGGCAAAAACTCCACAAGGTTACTCAAAAGAAGGAGACTATAGATACATCAGTCGCTCAGTTCCGCGTGACTGATGTGCTCAACAAGGAAATTACTGGAACCCTGGGTACAGGTGATAGATCCGTTAGACTTAGATATCCCGCGCTTGAAGACTTCAGTGTCAAGATGGGTAGACAGACTGGTCTGATCTATCCTCGAGATGCCGTGGAGATCGTAAATTCCCTCGATGTCAGCCAAGGTAGTAGAGTCTTGGAAGTTGGTACGGGTAGCGGGTCACTCACAATGTTTCTGTCCAGAGCCGGTAAGTTATTCACAATTTCTTCTTAGTTGACGCTTCGTGGGACAGTCCTAGTCATGCGTAAGGTTGCACTGAGCTTTTTTTAGCTGACTTTTTGCCAGCGGGGAGGTGACTGGGAGAGAGGTGGCTAGGGTCCGTGGTTTCCAGTGTGAACGGTTGATATTGACACAGCAAGTATTTGATTCTCTTTATTTCTTTACAGCTGGTCCTTATGGACGTATTGTGACTGTGGAAAAGAACAGGAACCGGATGATTGAGACGGCAAGATGCATCCGGGAATGGTTTGTACACGAGGATAGTCGTTTGAAGAAGCGTGCCATCAACATCACTTGGGCCCATGGCACCGAGATCCCGCGTACTCCTGCGTTCACACCCATCAGTTTGCGCAACATTCACTTCCTGAGCACCGATGCAGCAGACGCTGCAGAGTTCTCAAGGCTGCTGAAGGAGGCAACAGACGCAGACGAAGGCCGGCTATTTGATGCCCTTTCTATCGATGTGCCAGAGCCTGAGAAGGTACTGCGGCACTGTTTACCTTTCTTGAACCCGGGGTCCCGTCTGGCGATCTATTTGCCAAACATGACACAAGTACATAAGGCAGTTCAGGATCTTCGTGACATCGGTGATCTGAATCGTGAACGTATCTACGAGGTCAGCAGGCGGTTCTGGGATGTCTACGGGCGTGGCACCAATGCAGTAGCACGCCCTGGATGGGATCAGGAGACTTTTGGCGGCTTCCTCATGCGATTTTCATATTTTCCAGGGCAGGTACAGTCGTCCCAATCCTCAGAATCACCAAGGGTTTGAACAAGTGGCCAGGAGGCAGCCTCAGGTGTTCTTGCAACAGACCGACGTTCACTGCACTCTGAGCCAGGATGTGACTTTTAGGAGGCAGACCGTGAGGACGTACCATACAGTAGTAGCACCACATGTCCTGGAGCAAGACTTTCCGTAATGTCTCTGCCTTTGACGCCGGGCCAGCTTTGGCGTTCTTGTTCAGCGCCTGACGTCGCAAACGGTACTGGGAATGAGTCTCACGACACTACTCGGGATCTTCGAGGACTCGACGCATCACCTGTATCGCAGGGTCGCGAATCACAAGTCCGGTTGGTGTCATCTTGCTTCTTGCAGAGCGCAGCATCATAGCTCTATACAAGGGGACGAGAAACAATGCTACTTCGGGGATGACGACCTTGCCATTGGTTAGTCGACTGTATCGTTGTTCTCGTGCCGCCAGTGAAGTCAACCTGATGTTTAGACATGCGGTGCCACTATGCATCTTAGAGCGCCATTCCATGTCATTATCTGGATTGTTGTGGATGTTCGTTAACTTGTTGCTGACCGTGGCACCCTCTGGCAAAAGCCTGAGCTTGTATGTTGGCAGTGAATTGGCTGGTATCGTCGGTCGGGGAGGGGGGAAGGGGTCGGCAAATTTGCAGCCAAGAAAGCCATCAACCTGCTTCGGTTCCCGGCAGGGAAGGAATTTAAAATATCAATAATATTGATTAGATTCACAAACTCGGATTCGATGGGATTGGACGAGCAGTCGACATTTAGAACATGCATTGGCGGCATACAGTTATGCTGCAGCGTGCTACTAGAAGTCGCTATTATATTAAAAAAACTCTATGTACGAATATATTTACATGCTGTGCGTTGGTGTTGAAACGAATACTCTGTCTCTCAAGTCCCGAGGTCTATTCGTGGTGCTCAATACCAATGGTTTCCTTTTCAATTTCCGGTCCAATAATCGGGTACAACTGTGAGGCATATGCAATAAACCAAAAGAGCCACAAACAAATAGCAGTAATGACGATGGATACCCGAATAGTCCTGAACAAAAAAAATGAAGATAGAGAGATTTTAACGAGACGCTTTACAGTTAGTATATCGATCACGAACCTTTCGAGGTCTGTCAACCTGATTTTCTGTACTTACTCTTGATTGTCACCCTTAGGTGTCATCAGGGGTCCAAGAATAGCAATAGCCCCGAAGAAAATTGAAAAAGCTAGAATCTCCACGGTGTACGACATGATTGTCAAGATCCGATCCGCTCACCGCCCGTGCAAACAACCCATCGAGTCCTTGTGGGTGTCATTTAAGGTCCCACCTCGATGTTCCATTCCAACCTTAAATAAGTTCAATTTTGCATAAATGGGTCCTACACCATTAACGCTACTTCAAGACAGTCCATCTCAGGACGCAATGGCAATCGTTCAAGCAACCAATTCAATGAACGAGAGCCACACCAGATTGAGGTGCAAAGATCTGCCGCTAGTGGAGGACCCCCCTGCCCCCTCTTCCCGGAGTCTACGAGGACCGACCTTAGCTGAAGCCGACCGTAATTGTGACTCAACGGATCCATGGAGCGAAAGCTACGTCCGACGAACTTTGACAGTGGGTTCAAGACGGACAATGCCGCCTGCCACCTACATTGCACTGTGTATAGAAAACTTTGGCACAGGGAGAGACAAGACGAAAGAGGGGGTTCCAAGACTATTTCTCGGGTGGGAAGAAAACAACAAACAAGAAAGAAGGAGGAGGACCGGCCGGAGCAAACGAAAATTGTGACGGGTTATCAATATATACTGGAAACCTCGTTAAATGGATTGGGATCATAATTGATCAATACTGGGCACGCAGTCCGGTGGGATCCAAACTGAAGGGTGGTGGGTCAGATAAGAGCAAGCTTTGCATGAAAGTGGATGAATTCGTATAAGGTGCCACCGTCCACACCAAGGACCGCAACCAACTCCTCGCGGCTGGCATGCGCGATCTCCGCTATGGTCTTGAATCGTCTCACGACGTGGACCCAGTTCTTGGAATTGATGCCCGGCATTTTCTTGAGGAATTCAATCGGTCCGATGTTTCCTGTGCCAGACAATAGGTATTGGGCCTCATTGCTAAGATCTGAGAGACGTGCAGCTGTGTCATTTGGCTGGGGGAAGTTTTTCTTCAGATAAACTATGATCTCTGCTGTAACATGGGGATTCTCAGACCAAATCATCTTGAGCCGTGGAAAGTGAATGTTTAGGAGCGACAGTTTCGATGACATATTGTTCCAAGAAATGTCTGAAGGAAACTCTCCGTTCATATGCAAAGCAAAAGTTTTGCTCTCGTCGAATTCGATCAGAAGTGTGGGGTGCTTGTAATGTCGGCTCATTGCCTGACATTGCGAGTAGAGTCTTCCAGATCTCAGACTCCCCACCAAATCACTAAGACTCTTTCGCTCGATACATATTTCATCGGTGACGACGTAGTCGCCAATCTCCATGGTCAACGGCTTGACAGTGATACCCTTGGCATGTAGCATGGCCGGAAGGCTTGACCGGAACTCTCGCATATCCACATAAACAAATGGCTCCTCCTTGGGGGCCATAATACGGCCGCCTCCTTTCCGAGTATTAAGGAAAGGGTCATCGACCTGGTCTTCAAGTTTGTCCTTGTACTCCGGCAAAACCATTATACTACGTTCGTGAATCAGAGCACCGAAGGCAGTGTTCTCCCGCTGAATGGTAGACAAATATCTCTGCTCTTCGATACTATTTGAATATGCCATGAAGCTAATCCGAGTCCGGAAGCCTGGGTGACTTGCGAGATGCACTTCAATGTGACGAGTAAGTGCAATATCGGCATCATAGATAATGATCCAACGCGGGTGAGTGTCTTCCAAGATGGCGTCCATACTTGTCCTTCCTGCTGCTCCATTGATTGGATGAATAAATATTTGCTCATCGGAAATGAATCCAAACTTGTCAGAGCCCGCTGAAGGCAAGGGTACACTCTCAGGAAGATCCACACCGACAAAGTTAGTGTCTTCAATTCCAATATCACCTGCATCTGCATCCACTGTCCGTTGCCAGGCCTTTCGCGCCGCAATCGGTCCCGAACTTTCATCCATAGCTTGCGCAACCTTCTGGCGCTTCCGTGCTCGTTTTGCAGATCGTTCCCTTTGCTTAGCCCGAGCAGCCTTCAAAGCGGATGATGGATCTGCAGTGTCGTTCATTGACAACTTGCTCGGCTTCAGTACATTTCGGCCCATGTGTTTCAAATCCACCATCCACTGACGCCAGTCTCTATACAGAGAATTGAGAATAGGTCCGGGTCCATTGACAAGCACTTGGCGTACCTGGCGTTCTGTGCGCTCGTCGTTGACAAAAATGAGGATGTTACCTGGATCCTCTATTGTTTCATTCCACCGGACACACCTATCTACTTCATCCTTCATGGCTTTCCATTTGGGGTTAGGCTCCAGAGTGGGTGACATGGGACCATGACGGATCTCGATTCCCTCGCGAATTTCCTCACGTTCATAGACTCTTGCCCGTGCAGCGCCAAACACCTTATCAGCAGGGTCCAGGAACATCCACTGTGAGTGCGTACTAAAAGTGTGGTTGCTTGCTCGCAGCATCTCCAGGAACGTGAGGAACGTGACACAATCATAGCTCGTGAGGTAGTCCAGTAACTTTCTGATTGTGTTTAAGTCATTGACAATCTGCTTTGTCCGTCGGCTAACTTGGTGCCAGATTGGACGCAGCTGAGATTTTATGAATCGATCAAAGTCTTGCGATAATGCATTCTGACTCAGAAAGTCGTCAAAATCAAGGCTGGGATGCAAACGACGAAGCTCCTGCACTAGCATGTGGATACACTCCCGTAGACCATTTTGAATCTGCTCCATTTTTGGTGTCAGAGGAACCATCAATTCTTCCAAACTGACCTTTTGGCGACCCAAGGCTTCCTTCACCTCAGCCCGGAATCGCGGCCAGATTTGCAGCCTACGCACTTGCAGTGCTTTCAGAACCTTTTGAGTATGCGCAAACCCATGTACGAAAGACTCAGGTCGGTCACTAAACGCTTTGATCCACGCTTCGGGTACCCTTTGCTTAATCAATCTGAGGATGAATGCCTCCACAGACGTATCTGTCACTGTATGAGCATTCATAACGATCACACCATCCAACAATGAAACTGGGACACGTCCGTGCAGTAGGTCCACCACGAGGATCCGAGACGTCACATATAGTAAGCCGCCAGCAGCATATACTTGGTCCCTGTTTCCGACGCCTTGCTCCGATGTAATAAACCGCGGTTCCATGTCAATTGGAACTGAAAAGTTACGCTTCAAGAGCCTGGTGAGTGTAATTTCATCTTGTGAGTTGGCATTGATGACCAAGACAAGACTAGATTCTGTACAGTACTGCAAAAGGACAGCGGTCACGATCCGGTACAAAGACAGCCCCTTGGCGAAAACATAGAGACCGTTATCATCCTGCAATTCTCGCAATACAGTTTTCTCGTACTCAAGCAATCTGAACGTCTTGCGAACAGGGCCAAAACTTGAAATCTCCCTATTGTGATGGTTCTCCGGATCCGAATCTGCCATTTTCAATCATGCTGACGTGCCTGGGATGCATAGTTGAATCGAGCAATGTCTCCCTTCCAAATGTCAAATGCACGTTCGCATCATCTGGTTTCCGGAGAGAGATCGACTTCCACAAGCCCATTCCATTATATACCCCATTCCAGTGCTTTGAACGGCCTCTGGGCTAAGCACTTCGCATCCCAACCCCCGCCTCCTCCTCACAGCGCAGACGCGTTCGGGACCAGCCAGACACTTCGTTTGATGGGGGGGGGGTGTATTCGGAGGGAAGTTTTATTGATTGTGTACCTGCGGCCCTGTGCAAAGGCCCAAGCAGGTGATCGAAATGGCCAGGGCGGGTCTCTCCAGCATCGGGCGAGGAACACAGTGTCTTTTTTGCTTCATTGGGGACCCGTGCAAGGCCTGCCCGCCTGTGTGGGCGCGTTTGCGGTACGAGGTGGGGAATTTTGGGGCCCCGGGGTGAACACGTAAACATCGCTTGGATATCGTCACCCGTGGCTATTTCTGACAGTGCCTCGCAATTGCATGTACACGTGCACCGTAAACTTTTCTATGAATTGTTTTGGATTATGTGTGTTTGGTTTGGCTCGAGCGCAAGCATCAATGAACGACGTTCCGCAGCCAGATTGACAAATCCCCTCGGAACGGAATGTGGGTGCGAAGTACGGGGAGCTCACTGGCCTATGTAGAGTCCCAGCAAGCTTGCACTATCAAAATGTCACTCGCATATATGGACATTGCAATGCGTACGGTCATACGTACACAATTTTTTGTGCGTGGCTGGGGTAGCTTGGACTTGATCAAACGGATTCAGACATTTCGGCGGGAGAGCTTAGCGGATCCTGGTAGTCTACAAAAGGACCTTGATGCGCTCTACAAACCCATCGAATGGAGCAAAAAAGTTGATCTTGGGAACGGGATAGAGAGCTGGGAAGGGAGATTTAGGTCACCTGCCGCTGATCTTATTCCAGGAGTTCTTCCCCCCGCTGCCGAGGAGTCTCATTTTCAGCTTGTGGTGCCAAGGGATAGAAAGAACACTGACTCACTAGTAATTCACTATGCGGGCACTGGAGACCATAACTTCTGGCGGCGACGCATTATGTATGCGAAACCCATGGCAGAGACACATAGTATAGCTAGTATCATCTTTGAGAATCCATTTTACGGACTGAGGAGACCCCGCGACCAATTTCGCAGCAGCTTGCGCTATATGTCCGATCTCTTTAGTATGGGTGTCGGACTGGTGACTGAGACCCACAATATCTTGCACTGGGCGAGGGACCAAGGATGGCATCGCCAGTGCCTGACAGGCTTCAGCATGGGCGGCATCATGGCGTGTCTTTCGGCCAGTGCATGGCCACACCCTGTGAGTCTAGTGGGTTGTGTGACCCCGGTTAGCGCCTCCCATGTATTCACAAAGGGTGTCCTCAGTAACTTCTGCGCCTGGCCGGTATTGATCAGTGAATTGAAGGAGCATAGGCATGCAATCGGTGACATTGTTCCGAATCCAATCGCTGAAGAGATCAGACGGTGCCTTGACTCAGGGTCCACAGAGGACGAGAAGCAAGGGGCTGTATTGTTTATGAGGCATGTTATGGACGAGTTGACGGATTTGAATGGATACCCTCGACCTGCGCAACCGAATGCCATTATCTTCTTGACGGCGTCCGAGGACAACTACGTTCCTGTTGAGGATACAAGGACAATCAAGACTGCGTGGCCGGGGATAGACTTCCGTGAACACGCTGGTGGTCATGTCTCCAGTCACTTCGCAAACGAGATGTATCGCCAAGCTATCCTCGAGAGTCTGGACCGCTTACCATCCATGGAACTTGCAGCATGATATTTTGTCAAAGCTAAAAAACTATTACTAGAACCAATATGATACATATCTTTCTTCAATGCATTCAAGATTGCGCATCTGCTTTCTTCTGCTTGAGGGTCTCTATGGCCTCAAGCAACGGCTTCCGCTTCACGTCGTACCGACTCTTCAGGGAAGCAGCACGTTCCTCCATTTCCGGATCGATTGCTTCCAGTTGCTTCTTCAATTCCTCTAGCCGAGCAACAATGGCAGGATCCAAACCATCGGACTTGTCCGAGTCGTTCGATTTCAAACTGTCCTGAGGTTCATTAGCGGCATTGGGATCGAAGATGTTCATAAACGCCGGTCGATATTCACCCTTCTTCTTGCTTGGCTTAAAAGTGTCTGATTCTACCATTGTGCCGCTATTGCTGATCATGGTACCACTGGTCACCATAGTCCCAGTGTCGTTCTGCACCATTGTTCCCGAGTTACTTATCATTGTCCCAGACTTGTTCACCATTGTTCCTGTGTCGTTTGTGATCATTGTTCCTGTGTCATGGGCTATCATCGTACCAGTATCATGCGTGATCATGGTCCCCGTGTTATGGGCTATCATCGTACCAGTGTCATGAGTGACCATGGTCCCCGTATTCGAGACCATTGTGCCAGTGTGCAAGTTCGGTGTCGACCCAGAACTTCGTCCACGAGGGGGAAGTGGTGGTGGCTTGGCCGTACCGCTGACACCCGGCTTCATGGTGCCAGTGTCCGCTGAACTGGCTGCTCCCGGTTTCATTGTGGCAAAATCTTGTTCATTCTCGTCCTCCTCGTCAATGCCAATGTCAAGATCGAACTTCATGGTCGCAGCTTCCTCAATTGCTCGCCTCATCGCAAACTTATTAGAGATCTTCTTGACAAAAACGTGATTCAACAATTTGCCACATTTCTGTCTTTCACTCGGTTTTTTCTTCAAGCAACACTTCAAAAAGTCCACGAGGTCGGGCGAGACTTCATCTGGATTCTGGAGTCCAGGCGCCGGCCTCCCGGGGATCATGAACAGGGCTCGCATGGGATGGATATTTGCCAACGGTGGCATACCCTCGATCATTTCTATACACGTGATTCCCAGAGACCAGATGTCTGCCATTGTATCGTATCCCACTTCCTGGACTACTTCTGGTGCCATCCAATATGGTGTACCAATCAGCGTGTTCCGTTTGGTAACTTCCTCAGTGATCTGTGCAGTGACCCCAAAGTCTGCAAGTTTTGCGACGCCATTGTCCGTTAAGAGGATATTGCCAGCCTTAATGTCTCTATGGATCTTGCCAATGCTGTGGAGGAACTCCAGTCCCTTCAGGGAGTCACGCACTACCAATTTCAATTCAGCCTCTGACAATGTTCTTTTCCGCAAATTCATCAGATCCGTTACACTGCCTCCCCCCATGTATTCCATAGCAATCCACAAATGCTCACCTTGAAAGAAAGACCCGAAGTATTTGATGACACAATCATGCCGACAGTCTTGCATGATTGCAACCTCTTTGACCAGGCTCTTAATGTCTGAAGAAGCCACCGGCACCTTTTTAATGGCTACAACATCACCTGTCCGCTTGTATATTCCTTTGTGAACTTCACCATAGCTGCCTTCACCCAGTTTTTCCAGAATATCGAAGGCTGTGCTGTCTGAACGAGCAACGTCCTCCGGTGCCAATTTGTCAAGCACCATATTTGTGGATTTAAACGTCTGCTTGATAACCCACAAGTAATTCACATCCTTTTGTTACCTGGAACAGCCTATGGATTCGAACCGACACGATAGAGACCTGCGCACAACAGCGATTAGGAACCAATTGCCTTAACGTACCTTTATAAAATGCAGTCCTTCTCGGGTCTCATGATATCTGACCAAGTCGTTCTACATCCAACTCGCCTCAATCTCCCGACCCGCATTCTCCCCGCGGTTCCAGTAGAGTGAAAGCATTGGACCGCTGGTATTGGCTGTTCATTCCATTCGTGTTCGCTAAACGTTTTGCCACTCGTTTCAATTACGGAGGGTCGCAACGCCATGGAAAATCCTACAGCGACGTAGGGTTCCCTATCGAAGATCGCGCCAGACCGTTTGGCTCCACCGCCAAAAAGAAAGAGGAAAAATGGGCGCCCTCGACGGGGCCTATAAAGGGCGCAGCCAGTGGGAGAAGAGGGAAAACCTACACCGTTATTTGTACTGTTTATCAATATTATTGATTAACACGTCAAGAACCTCTGAAGATGACTTTGAATCTGGGCCTTACACTGCCAACGAATATGATGCAATCCACGTGAACATGAACAGTCCGAAGCAGATCTGTCCACCCTCCGATAGCACTTGCAAGCGAATGGAATTCAGCCTCTCTTCAGTGAGAGAGCTGACTACTGTGTAATGCACACGCACAACGGTCATGGTCAAAAACAGAGCTCTGTTTGTTTCAAGATGGGGCTGAAGAGAAAGACGTTATGGTTAGTATACTGGCGTCACAAACTTGCCTTGGTACCACAAACAGTGGAGTACTTACAATGAAAATGCATTGAGCCCTGTGAACCGAATTTGTCCCCAGATAATGCCGAGAATGGGCACAAACATAATTTTGAGCCAGTAGTAGACCTCAATAATCTCCTGGTCTGTTGCACCGTTAAGATCCATGAGCAGTGCTCCGGGCATGCTATAGTCCTTAGGACTAGCGGTGGCCGGTGCTGATTTCTTCGGCGGCATGGTAAAACTCGTTTTACTTACTCAACGATTCCCTGGCTATGACATCTATGTCACCAGGTGTTATTGTTTACATGTCTTTATTTGAAGTACCTCCTCCCTCAGACTGTAGGAGATCGTTTTCACCCCACCCCCAGACGAGGAGGGGGCCGTCCAGTGGCGGTCCCCAGTCAGTCACCGGTTCCTGAGTGGCGGATTGCGCCTGTATTCGCGATACAAAGAGTAGGGGGACTAAACGGATCACTTGTCTAAGGGAAGTTTTCATGAGTACTCCGATAATTTCTTTACAGAATGGTGAACCGAGCTGACATCGTGTTGGATGGCATAGAGGAGATAGCGGAGGAGATCCTTGCCTGCATTTTGGAGATCGATCGTGTTCAAGTGGACACCTCTGCGATCCGAGCGATCTGAGGCACGATACGAGCTCTCCAGAGTATAGCTACGGAGCAGGTGGTATCGGCAATGTATTCGCTTGTTGTTGTTAGTCGATATCATCGACCATGGGATCGGAAGCAGCTCCACTGCTAGAAGCACCCGCACTCGGGGGAGCCTGGGGACCTAACATACCGCCCATGAACTGTTGCATTAGGGCCTGCATCGGGTTCTGCTGAGGACGCTCACCGAAATAGATTTGACCAATACTCTCGACGGACACCATAAACTCAGGATCTCTGGAGATAGCACCCTGATACTTTTGCTTCAGTACTCGCCACAGAGGTGCAGCATCACGCTCGCAGGTTAAGAGCATGAACTTCAGAAAGTTCATGAGCGGAGTCACAAAGTTCGGTTCCGTACGTCGCGGGTGTGTCATGAGGAAACCCTCGTAAACATTATTTGCATGCTTCATGTCCATCATCAGCAAGTAGTCGAAGACTGCCTTTGCCAGGATCATATCATACTCGTCAGGGTTAGCTGCCTGGCTCCACGCGATCAGCACCTGCACTAATTGAGCTGCACCTTCGTCTCCGCCCATGATTAGGTGCTCCATCGCAGTTGAGAAATTACCAGAGTCGCCTTCAATCTTGCCTGCCCAGTACTGTAGGTCTTCGTCCCCTCTTGTGTTTCGACCACACTTGATGGACCATTGTATACTCTGGTGGAACAAACGTCTACGTTCGACAGTGTCTTTCTTGGAGGCTTTGAACAAGGACAAAAGGCGATTCTTCATTTCATCATCCACAGGCAGTCCTAAGTTCTGATATCCTTCGGTTACCAACAAAGCTAAGTCTCCGCCGCTGGTCCACTGCTCGACTTCCAAGAGTGCAAGCGCGCCACGGTATCCGAGCTCGATCGCTTCCTTGAAGGATCCTGCAGCCTTGTAACGGTGATACACAGTACGGTATACTTGGTGGGCCTCATAGAATTCCTCATTATCCAATTTTGTCTGAGCCTTCTTCAATGTCTTCTCCAGCGTATTCGCCGTCGACTGCGGTCCACGTCGGCGACTCATGATCTGAAAATTACTTGTATAATCAGTGTCTTATCCCTTTCCCATGACTAGAGTTGTCACATTTGCCTTGGTCATGTGCGGTAGCAGTCAGGTAGTCAGGTGTGCTTTTATAGTATGAAATGAGTGGCGTACACAAAATAGCTTTGCTCCTCCACCAATACTCACACCTCCCATGTTGGATCATCAACGAATGCACCAACACAAACGGACCCGTCCCTCTGCTTCCATAACCGCTTTACCTCACCCCTTCCCCAGCGATACACCGCGCAGTAGCCGCTGCTGGCGAGCAGCCACATTGAAACATAAACGCGAACAGACGGCGCCAAGTCGGCCGCTCAGGAGTCCTGAGGAGGAAAGAGAGAGAGAGGGGGTGGTGTGGAAGTGACGTGAGTTCGTGGAGGTGTTCCGATCAATGAGGGCGAGTGAGGGTCTGATCCAGCACGGCGACCCAGGAGAAGACTGAGCAGAATGCCACCCGTAGGTGATTAAACAGCAAGGAGATTCACATTGTCTTGACGGATATAATATTCATGGACTCTTACTTACTACAGATGGGTGCGCATATCACTCAGGGATGGGAAGTCCTGCTTTCCTTGACCGCGGTGATACTTCTCTCCGTGACGGACCATGTCTCGCATGCGGACTTGCACTCCACACGTTTTGCAGGGCTTGAACTCATTCTCTCCAGACCACGCTGACTGTTGCTTAACTGCGCCCCTATTTGCGTGCTTGCCGCGTTGCTTGCCCATTTTCACATTGGCGCCGGCCCAACGCGTGGCAGCGGCCAGCACCTCCGCGTCCTCACGTTGCTTCTGTGCAATCTTTGCCTTCTCACGGGCTCTGAGAAGTTCTTCCTGCTTATCCGGATCTGGCATCATCTCCACTAGTTCAGAGTATAGACCATGGGATGATCTAGGCACGAGTCCAACAAACCGATCATAGAACTCGTCTGCATCGATTTCTCCACTCCTGAAAAGAGCCCCGTCTTCTTTGAATGCTTGGAACCGATATCCGTCACCGCCCAGGGCTGCCTTGATGCCTGCAATCATGTTTGCATTGCGCTCCTTTAGCTCCGGTGGAAGCTCGTACTTGGGTAGATTTTGCGCTACATTGGGAGCCACATCACGGGGTATCTCAGACTGAGATGCAGATCCGCCAGGGAGTGACGATCTGGATGGGCTTGTACTTGGACCACCGCCGAGGGTGGGGAACGCCTCCTCCGGTTGTCTGCTTGGGGGAGCTTGAGGTGCCGGCCGTCTCTGCGGAACCGGTCGCGTTTTCCTAACCACTGGGTTGCTACCGAACATCAATCGATGGTCCACACGCCTGTTAGCGGCAGTGACCTGGCGATGCTGTGCGTGCCCCCAATTACCTAGGCGTATGTTTGCGTTGGGCCTGGGAGAGTTGCTGCGCCCGGAGCCCAGCTCCGGAAATTCGGCGCCTCGGCTACCCATCGATCCACCGGCAGCAGATGCCCATCGGGTGCTGGATGACTTGCCGGATCCAGACCGACTGTTCGCTGCGAGCCCTGGGAATGCCGCCTCACTGAGCCCGCCCTGACTGTTGTTGGTTTGTGCCAATGCTAGATTGGATGTAGCTTGGGGGCCACTATTCAGCTCCTCCTCGAAATCCTCAGCCACTCCCTGGGGTCCGCTTTCCAGATTATCGATACTCCGACTTCTCTGTGCCTGGCCTCCAGCGCGCACACCACGACTGCGATCACCACCTCCTTGCCGGCGATTGGATCGTTCGTTGCGAGGCGAGGCGCTGCCACTGCTTCCGCCTCCGTAATTGAATTGGACGTCCAGCTTCACAGCCTGTTTCTTGGCAGCCCGATCCATGGCTCTGCCATGCTCCTGAGCTTGATGCGCTTTGAAATCAATCTCAGAGTCAAAGACCACAAACTTCTTCTCTAGGCAGTCCCGCTCCTTACAGAGGAAATGGTCGGAATCAAAGTGATTCTCAAGATCTGCGTAATTTTTGTAGTATTGATTCATAACCCCATTCCTACGACACAGGTGACATGATTCATGCTGCTTCCGCAGGTGATCGAACAGATCGTCATTGTCAAAGTAGTACCTGCTGCAAAATTTACAGAACGAGTGCCCCTTCATACTGGCGTCATCTGGGTCACCTTTCTTGCGATGTCTGGTCAAGTCCTGTTTGCTGTAGTATCTATACTCGCAAGGAAATATCTTGATGTGTCCAACACAAAGGTCACAGAGAAAAAGCTCGTGCTCCCGATTCAAGTGCTTCTTCAGATCCTGAAGGGTACTACAAATGACCGCATTATTGGACTCTTGGCACTTGGTACATACGAAGTCAAAATTTGCTTCGCATTCATTACGCAATGATTTGTTCTGATACCATATTCCTAACCGTGAATCATGGAAATATGAATTCTTCAGCTTGCTATTTCCGAAGTCCGTATCAAAGTCCTTTATCACATCCCACTGCGAAGTATACGCTACCTCCGGACAATCTGTCCTGCATTGTGGGCAGGATTTGTTTTCTAGAAGCCCACGTAAGCGTAGCGAGCAATTGTGGCAAACCACTCTATGGTTACAAACACCGATGCAAAAGTACTGCATTTCTTCACCACAAACGACGCAGGGACTCCCGACCCCAACTTCAGCATCGTCGTGAACTGTTTCTGGCTTTGGATCTGGCTTCCATGTGGGAACTGTCTGGAGAGCCGGGTCCTGTTCTGTTGAGATTTCTGGGGTGTGGGTCTGTGGTACATCAGAGTCCGGGCCAGTATTCGCTCGTCTACTGCTACCCGCTGATACACCTTTGCCGCGCCCCTGACGGCGCCGCGGTGGCATGTTTCTCTATCTTCCCGAACACGACACTTCCCGAACACCTACATTCTTGGGAACTACAGCGTCTTGATTTAAGTAGATCCTTCAGACGTTAACAGTGCACGGTCAGATGATTCAGTCTTTGAAATAGTGGTGCATAAGCGGACCACAGAAGTACTGCCAAGCCTGTCCCCGTGGGGTACACAGTAGGGGAGTCTTAGCCCTGCATCGGCTCATAGTCCCCCCGGGGTCAGTATTACAAGAAGAAGAAATCGAATATTGATCAATTGACCATTCCCCACCCGCCGGGGGGGGGGGACAGTTGGCGGGGAGCTAAAAAACACACACAAATTGCAGGCAACTTTTTAACACACAATTTTCGTGTATAGTTTTTGGCCATTTATGTTGGAATTGGAGAGAAAATTTGTATTTCGTTTGTTGGCGGGTTCCCATACCTAAAGTATTGGCAACTGCAGTGAACTGGCGGCCCTGTATGTAAAGTATGGCCATATAACTCACTTGGGAATAGGTAGGCTACAGACCGCGAAGCCTATGGCGACTCACCTCTCCTTGGCAAAACCTTTACAGTGGTACATTGGGTATATCTCGCAGAGGCAACACTATCTGGCACTGCCCAGGGCTCATTGCTGGACTTCTAGTCATGTTCGCCATCTTCAGGGCTTCCCAATGCATTGTCATCTTCACTATATAGCCTTATGTGATGAGCCTCATTATTAAGTGATACTGTGACTCCCAAATGGTACTTGATCGAAGGTATTTGTGAGGATCTACTGAAAAGAAATAGACCGGTATTCTATCAGGTCTGCCAAAGTTTTGTAGATATAGATTCAAAATGGCTAAACGCACTCGGAAGGTCGGAATTGTCGGTAAGTACGGCACCCGCTATGGTTCTTCTCTTCGTAAGATCGTGAAGAAGATGGAGGTGACCCAGCACGCCAAGTACACTTGCTCCTTCTGCGGTAAGGACGCCCTGAAGCGCACTGTTGTCGGCGTTTGGCACTGCAAGGGATGCAGGAAGACCATTGCCGGAGGCGCATGGACCCCTGGTACCACTGCCGCTGCTACTGTCCGCTCCACTATGCGTCGTCTGCGTGAACTGGCTGAGCAGTAAATTATTCATTACGGTTATGACATAGCGGGACCTTGGGGATCAAAATATGATGTCGGGTCTCTTATTTCCATTAGCAATTTTACCGTCATCACATGACAACGTATCGTTCAGAGACATAGCACAAAAGCATACATTACAGTAAAGCACCATATTTTTGCACTTTTTACAAAGGGGTTTCGTTCTATTGGGGGAGAATAAACAGGTCAAAGGCCTTTGCGCCAAGTCGGTACAGCACGCCTCGGTAAGGATGCATGGAAGCCAATTTGCTGATATGTGCCAGCCTCAGATAAGTCTGCAGCATTCTTGTTTTCGCTGGCCTTTGTTGCCTTCAATAAGCGAGATCGGTCGGCGGCAACAACCGGCTTAAGAGTTGCCGTGGCTGCCTTCAGGCGCTCTGCTTTCTCCCTTTCTGCTTGTAGCTTCATCTCCTTCGCCTCTCTTTGTTTCCTTGCCCTTTCAAGATCACGAGTGGCCAATCGCGCCAAGTCTTCGGCTGAAACATGTTTACGAGGTGTAGATCGTGCACTGGATACCCTTGAAGACGTCTCGTCTACAAGGCTCTGCTGGGATTCCCAAAAGCGCTTCAGTTCCGCCTTCTGTTGCTCACGACGCTTGCTTTTGATCATGCGCTCGTGTTTCTCCTGCTCTGTCTTAATCTTGGCGACTTCCTCGCGTGCCTCCTTCTCTTTCTGCTTTTTCAAGCGCCATGCTCGTAGTTTTGCCTTCTTCTCCTGGCGCTCGGCTTTCGACATGGAGTCTGGGGTCTTCTTCTTCAAATGGGCAGGAGTGGTGCCTCTCGGCGTGTCATCACTGTCTCCCACAACCCGGGCCTTTTCTGCTTCCCTTCTTTTTCGCCATTGGTGAATGGCCCCCTTCTTCTGATCTCGCAGAGCAAGGTATTCTGCATACCATTGTTCGTGTTGCATCACTTCATCATATGGACGACCCTGCATCTTCTTCACGACTTGGTCCGGGGACCAAGCATTGCTCATAAGTGGCTTGCGAAACTTTAGAAAGAGCAGGTGGTCTCCTTCGTTCCATCCCCCGGTGTGTCCACCGTGCTCCAACAGGTAGTCCTCAAATTGGATTATCTCTGGAGGCAGTCCCTTGTGGCACAGCGATTTACTGGTGTTCCTAGCATGAGACTTAGCTTTGTTTGGTGGTTCCTGGAAGAGTCTTTCTGCTGCCGTATCCCATTTGAGCATTTGCTGTTCAAACATGGCAAGATCTCCTTGAAGCCTGGACTCATTCTCCAGTAGCCCATCGTACGCCCTACGCTGGGTATGACGGATGGCCATGACGCTCTTTTCGACTTCTTCTAGCAAGGTTCTTACCTTTCCTGGAATATCTTCATCGCCAGGCCTGACAGCACGCAGTAGTCTGAACACATCTTCCAATTTCTTCCTCGCGCTACCGAGTTCTCCTTTCAAACGCTTCTCCTCTTCGCCATACTCGAATATTGTACGTTCCCAGCGAAATTTCAAGCCTTCGGCGACATCGGTGGGAAGCATGCCGCGACGTGAAGTTCCATCACTTCCAAGTGTCCTATTCAGTTCCCGCTCGCAGTTTCGTATCTGAACCAAACCCAAACGAATCTTGTCCTTTAGGTTCTTTCGGTCTTGTCTCTTGAGTTTCTCTTCTTTGCTTTCTGCACATGCCTTTGTCGGGGCGGCCAATTTGGCCATCGCATGCGGTGATGGAGACCTTGGCTGCACAGCAGCTATGCGTCCAGGCGAGGAAGTTTTTGATCTTGATTGCGGACGATCAATTTCCTCTTCTGTGAAGTCTTTCGCGATGTACACCCGGTTCGGACTGGTGCTCTGATACGTGTCTGGTGTTGCAGGACTTCGCACTGGTGAAATGACTGTGGGACGGCCTATAGGAGTCGGACAACCTGTGGAAGCACATGCCGATTTTGGTCGAATAGGACAACGCGGTACATCTATCTTCCTCGTCCGTGACCAGTCCACACTACGGCCTAACGATTTTGTATCGGAACCACAGGATCCGCACGAGCCATCTAGCCGGCTTGGGCTGATAGCATGGACATCCGTAGGAAAACCTTGTGGTCGCGTCCCAGGTTGTACAGTTGATGTGATTGCAGCGGGAGTTGGTCTGCCAGCTGCATGAGTACTGTTTGGTCTCTCGTAGTTCAAGAATGACGACAGCGCTGCGAGTGAGGATCCACTTGTTGCTGGCGAAGTTTTTTCATATTCCAGCTCTGTTCCGGTTCGACCTGACTCAATGCTGCGATTCAAAAGGTCCTCCAGGGCAAGATCAATGTTCAGTGTTCGGGACCTCGTCGGAACGACCATGAATGACTCGCTCAGCCCCGTGGAATTGTGCTCGTCTTGCGATGATCCGACTGTCCGTACCGGGTTTGGGCTCCGTCCTCCACACCTTAACAATTTTTCCAGTTCGTCTTCACCAGCTGGAGCTAGAGTAGTGTTTTGTGACTTCTGTCGAAGGGCGGCAAAATACGACATGTTCACTGTGGTCCTGCGTTGCGAATCTACATGGTTGCAGTGCGTTTCCAAAAGCTCTAACTTTGCAGTCGCTCCATCGGCATATTTTCAGTGTTCGTGAGCACTCTAAGACTAGGATTTACAACCATCATACGGCCGCTCCGCTGAAATAGATCTCGATTTTGAGCCAGAAAGGGGGCCACCGAGAGTCTTGGTTGCCCTCTGCTCAGCGAGTGTCCTAATGCCCTCCCTCGTCGGTGCCGCAGCCACCAGGGCTGTAGTACTGTAGCACCGCCTTCGAGGTTCGCAATCCATCCTCACGGCCACTCCACACACACTCTCTCTCCCGAGCTGGGTGGTGCGGAAACCGTCCCGACGGGACCCGACTGACGACACGGCAGCGCCAGCAGAGTGGCACCCACAATTGATCAACCAAGCGCAGCCGAGGAGAAAACCCCCTGCGTCTGCTTCTTGGCTGGCAACCATTTTTTCCCCGCCAAGGCCAAAGGAGGGGAGGAGCTGTGTGCTTTGTGGAATGGGGAGAGAGGGCTGCTGCGCACAGTAATTTTGGGCGCGAAGGATTTGCAGCCATGAGCGGAGGGACCAGACTCTACAGAGAATCGGGAAACCATAGAACGACATACAACCAAAAGGTACTCGAGGGTTGAGGCCCATGTAGATGCAACATGGATCAGTTTCACTTTGATAGTCTATTTATGCCCTTGCACTGAGAGTGTACGGTTAACAACCATGCCATCAGTAGAACCAATGCAAATTGATGAAGGTGACTTGGGGGCGGCGCCCTACTCTGTGCCACAGATCCCCATGAAACCTATGCCAGATGTGGAGAGCCCGGAAGAGGAAGCTCTTTTAACTGAAGAGGATTTGAAAAAACGTGCGTGGGTGAAGCAGATGCGTCTGAAGTTCTCAGTGCGGCCGTTAAAAATGCCAGAGACTAAGTACATCTGTGACGAAGAAGGGCGACTAAACCTTGAATATTGGGTCTCCCGACACAAGAAGGAAGTTGCACGTAAGTGGACAGATAAGGAAAAGAACCTATTGATGAAGGGTATAAGGGAGTATGGTATTGGTAATTGGCCCCCGATCACCGAGCGCTATCTTGAATTGTGGTCGAGCAATGACCTTCGTGTGAAGACCATTCGTTTGATAGGACGCCAGAACCTTCAGCTGTACAAGGGATGGAAAGGCGACGAGAACATGATCGCAAAGGAGTACACGTACAACAAGGAAGTTGGAGAGCGATACAATTGCTGGAAAGGGGGTGTCCTGGTGACCGACGATGACGGCAAGGTGGAAGCAGCACTCCGCGCCAAGCCCTATGCATGCAGATCGCTTTAGCCCATCCAAAGAAAGACGCAGAAAACAAATAAAGCACACAGTGTATGATTATGCTACATGAATATGGCCTGACTATTATTCTAATTACCTATGAAAGCTTGCGCATCATTGCGAAGTACCGTTTGTCAAGTTCAAGTTCCGAGAGGTTTCGAGCTTCACCCCTGAGACATGCCAGCAGGCCTCCGAAAGAAATGAAAATCTTCAGCTGCTGCCCCGAGTCATCGACAACCTGATAGCATTTTCCGTACATGACATAATCAAACTGGTCAGCTTTCGACGGCCGAGTATCTGTGGGATCGAACTCACCTTCCATAGGTTTACCGTCTTTCCTAAGCGTAGTCGTTAACGCGAAAACAAACTTATCGCCGACCAGCAAAGGGTACAGCTGGGAGTTCAAGTCAATGATCAGCTCACACTCATAATTTTCTGACTGGCATGTGAAGCGTGACACACGCTCAAATTTCTTTCCGTCTTTGTCTACTTCCTGAACATCAAAGATGTCCTCGAAATTGTTGCGTGCTGCCATGGTTGTTCTGTGGTGCTTAAGCTCTGAAATTTTCTGAGGCAAACTATTGCATGGTCCTTTCCTAAACTAATTTAGATCCTTAATAAAACCTGAAGCTTTACGAACGTGTTTGCTAGGTTCATGATCCTTTATGGCCCGAACAGCTCTCCTGCTTGAAATACCCAACCCCAATTCGAAAACACAATTCGCAAGTGGGTGGGCGGTATCTCTTGTGCAGCAGCACAATGGGCAGGCAATGTTTCCATCCGTTTCACCACCCCCCCTCTCCCCCATGTGTGCTGATAATCCCGATATTTAAAATGTAGGTATGTCTTAAAAGTCTGTTGATTCTGTATGTTATAGATTATGCCTGATGCGACGGATCCGTCTGTTTCATGGATGCTAGAAAATAGTATTTTCAATATAGTATATCAATAAGTATATCAAATTTCCAACGGCGCGCCCTCCGTTCATGTTATATGAATGACCGGACGGATCTGTTGAACAGAGAGGTTAGCGCAATAACCCGGAACCCGCTGCGAGTATAGGAATTGGGGAGTTTTGGCGGTCAATTGTGTATGGCAGGCGCAAACAGGTATGGAATAATGCCCATACTCTCAACACTTTGCACAACAGTGAAATCACAAAAGGTCGTTGCTATCTCCCACTTTCCTTCCGTTAAAAAGAGAAAGTTGCAAATCCTGCGACGAAGTAGTCATAGACCCACTGTCTCACTCGCAGGCAAGCACGGCCTGGCAGGCACTTGGGATAAGGCTTAATGACCGGGACGGATGTGGCGGAGCTGGGGTCTGAATAGGTTCAACCCACAAGAAAAGCACCCCTCCCAAACACGGCAGCGGCCACCCTGCATAAGGCCAAACAGAAATCGCATAGACAGAAGAATCAAAAAAAAAATTATGGGTCCAACCGAAGCAGCAAGCGCCCCCAAAGCACTGCGCACAACCCCCGTACCTGTCGTTCCTGTCCCTCCCTATATCGGTTGACTGATATATCTTGGGCCCGGGTAAACACTGTGGGCACATCCGTAAAAAGTGGGGGAAAGGGGTGGAGAGTGGGAAACGATGAAGGCGTAAAAGATAAAGGGTTTCCCGGGAGGGAAGGAAGTAGAAGACCAAAGAGGGAGAAAAAGGAAAGTGAAAAGCTTGTGTGTGAGTTTGTGTGTGTGTGTGTGTGTGTGTGTGTGCCACCGGAGTGGGCAACTCGGATTTCCCCCAGGGGCGTTTTCAAGGAATTTCGACTGACGAAAGCGGAGTCGTGCTGCCGCAGCAGAGACTCTGGGTTCATTCGATTCCTCTCCTGGTTGCTCACGGCGGCTGTAAAGAGTGTCCCGGATCGAATCCTGGCACCAGAAATATATTCACTATGGAGCCGGACGCGTCATTCTCCCAGCTTTGCCTTACTTTCTGTCCACTCGGAATAGGATTGTATGCTCGTTTCAGTTCCTCCATTTTCCCTCATTGAAATCCTCGGTTGCCTTTGTTTGCGAGCCATCCGGGTTTCGATTGCCGTGAGCTTTGTGTGCTCGGGTGAGACTTGGTTACTATACCGTTGAGGGTATTGCCTATTTCTTTTTCTTTTTAACACTTTTTCTTATTTTTGGTGACCATTGGAAGTGGGTTTAAGGGGCGTTCTCCTGCGGTAGCGGGGGCACCAGAAAACGTGAGCAGCGGTCTTTCCGCAAGTGGCTCCTCTCCCCCCTCCCCTTCCCTCCCTCCCCCTTTCGGGGCCCCAGTTGGATCTCATTCTCCGACGCCGTTGGGCTAAACTGGCTGCACTACTGCTGCACTGCGCGGGCCCCCGGAAGGAGGAGGAAGAAGAGGGGAGGGGTCCGGGGAGACGGTGACCGGGAAGGCACAGGACCTGGTGAAAACAATAAAGGGGCCGTGAATAAATGGACAAGAAACCGTGACTGTGCACGCCAATCATTTCAAATTTCGGTGATAACGGTATCTACAGGAGGATCCCTGCAAATTAAATATAAATATTGTAGTTGGCTATTTCAATGAGATGTTGCTCAAAACAGACCTGGAGGACATGGGTTCTACGCAATTGATGTTGATAACCCCTTAATCGATTGAAGAGCGGACTGATTGCAGAATATAGGAAGTTATGCAGACCAAGTGAATTGAATCTGATCGCCGTGGTATACGGATTATTGACAAACACATACTTGAATAGTCATGGTAAAGTTGTGGCAAAGCATATTGGCACTCTTCGTGCTGGCCACGAGTGTCTTTGCAGTCCCGGGCGAGGACACCACGCCATTTGCATATGTCAGCGCAATTGATTCAGAGAATTTCCTCCAGGCACGCGTGCTTGGGCAGTCCATTCGGGACTCTGATACAGAACAGGACATGGTGGCGCTCTGTTCCGAAGATGTGACGGCGGGTATGCGCAAAATTTTGACCAACGAAGGCTGGCAGGTACGTGACATGAAGATTCTTGCTTATGATTCAACGGGGTCACCAGGTGTGAATCTCAGAGATTTTCCGCGTGTGTACGCCTGGACCTTGACGGAGTATGAAAAAATTGTTTACCTTGAGCCAGGCATGCTGGTATATCAGAATCTTGATGATCTCTTCCGCTGTGAAGATTTCTGTGCCGCATTTGAGGACTCTGACCTGTTCTCGACGGATGTCATGGTTGTTCGCCCGTCCACACAGACCTTCAGGACAATGATTGCAGAAATAGCTGGCTCGAAGAAATATGCGGTTCAGAATGATATGATCATCATCAACCATCACTATATTGATCTCAAGGAGATGGGCATGTTTGACAAGAACGGAGCACACGAACCCTGCAGCGAAAGGAACCGTGACGAGGGTAGTCTAGAATACTTGCAGTATTGCCGCTACCAGCGCCTGCCTGCAGGATACCATGCCAGTTCTAGCATTTACTATGCGAAGGGAAAGTGGATCATGCCGGAGTCTGAGCTTTTTGTTATCAACTTTGACCTTGATTTTGCGCAGCCTTGGCATTGGGCAACATATGCCTTGTTTGACCTCAACTGGTTCTGGCTGGATTTTAGACGTCGTCTACCTACACATGAGGCAGATCATCTCATCCAGTACACGGCAGAGGTTGAGAGCAGCATTTCTCCTTGGGGTATCATGCCCCTAGTCATTGCAATAATAGGCTTCATTACTCGGGTGTTCTGGTGGCCGTACTGCCAGATCGTGTTCGAGGATCCCTACGTGACCAATGTTCTTCGGAGATACGTGAACCAACAGTCAGTGTGGTGGACACACTACGGACTGCTGGCCTTCTTTGTGTCCTTTGTGTGGGCCTTTGAGCAAATTAGTCCAACGGCCTGGCCGTGGATTGCCTGGATTTATCTTATTCTCTGGATGAGTCTCATTTTTGGCACAATAACTGTATTTATGTGCCGCCATGCTTATGTTCTGGGTGGCTACAGTCGCATTGAAGGATCCGTAACTAAGCTCGAAGTGGAGTTCCTGCACTCTCGGGCCATCCTCGAGTCGGTGGTGTGGGCCCTGGCCTGGATCTTGATGTTCTATACTAGCATCTTCATTCCCTACAACATAGCCAGATTCTGGACGAGAGTTCAGGCATTTGCATGTCTCTTAGTATTCTACATGGCACTTATCCACACTGGTAGCCGCCGCCTGCTCACCATCTGGTTCCAGCAGGGTATGCAGAGTTATACAAGCGTACCTCGCACCCGAGGAGATGGCGTAGTCCGCGGTGGTCGGGAAATTTACCACCACGGAAATCTTCATCGCCGGAGCTAGAAAACTGCGCCATGCTGGCCGTAGCGCAAGTAAGGGGAGTTCTTCCTGCATCCATATAATAGAAGCCACGGATTTTCTTTTGTAATTGAGACCTCGGCGAGTACTTTGAAATTTGATTTATTTGATATTGTGTAGTGCCCTCTGAGCATGATCTCCCATGGGAATGTGAGCTTTGGTCTGTGTTAACGTCGGCCGATGCAATTGTCCTTCTCCCAGTGGTGGCCTCCCATCAGTCCATGGGCACTGAAACTAGGGCCACCATGGTAGACCATCTGAACATTGTGACGGGCATCTGATAGCGGACGACGATTTGGAGAGCCGGCGAGCTGACTTGTGGTCTTCAGAGCGGCAGCAGTCTTGGCCTTTCGAGCAGGAGACTTGCGCGTGGGAGTCTTGGCCTTCCGCGATGGTGACTTCCGCGTCGGGGTCTTAGGCCTGCGCTTCACGGATTCATAGCCGTCTTCGCTCTGTCCTTGTGACGCCTGAGAGGAATACTGTTGCGAAACCTGAGAGTTCTGCATGGCAACCAGAACATCGGCCCCGGACTTGTCCTCTGCATCAACGTTTCCGCGGCAAAGGTCAAAGAAGCCACCAGAGTCCTTACCAACCCAGCGGTAAGCAGGCTTCTTGGAGTGCTTATCTTTGGCGCGGTTGAGCTCAGGGACGTGCTCCTTAGAAATCAGCCCAAGGGACTGCAGAACATTGGCAATGTCATACAGACGGCGTACCTTGGTGCGCATCTTTCCTCCAGCCTTCTCTACAAGGTCTTCGTCACCAATAAGTAATGCAGTAGCAAAGTCCATAGAAATTACGGGCTGCTTGGAGGTAAGGAAAAGCTTCACAAATTTTTCACTCATCAAATGCAGAGAACGGTCACGGCGGTTCTCGTCATCGGGACCACCCTTCCTCTGCCTTTCGATTTCGCGATTCCTGACGTACTCCAGGGCCTGCTTGGGAGGTAGAATGAATTCTTCCTCATCAGGATCACGGTTCTTGACATGCTCCAGAGCCTCAGGAAGACAGCTACGTCCAATCCACTTGTACCTTGACTTTGCCTGCTTCACAAGCATACCAATGGATTCGAGGACATTGACGATATCATAGATCCGACGCCTGGGGACGTCCAGAGTGGCCGCAGTTTCATTGAGATCAATATTGTGTGGCCGTTCGGTACCGTACATGTTGAGAAAACGGTTGCACAGAAGACCGAGGGACTTGTCCTTCCGGCTGTAACCCTTGGTTGTGGATTCGCTGGCAGTGACTGAGGGTTGCTCTTCGACAGCTTCCTTGATGGCAGACAGTTTGGCCTTCTTTGCCCGCGGCTGCTTCGGAGGTTCAACACCTGCTGCCCGTGCTGCCTTCGCTTCAGCCCGAGCTACCCGGCGTTCAACTTCCGAACTAAACGGCCCGTTCCTACTCCGTGCATAGCGAGACTCCTTTTTCTGCTTGCGGGACACGTCAAGGTACTCACTTTCAACGATCACCTGCTCCTCTCCCGAATCGTCTTCTTCAGGTTCTTGAAGCTTACGTTTGCTAGATTGAGATTTCTTTGCTGCCTTAGGAGTGCGAGTCTTCCTACCCTGCGGCCTTACGTCCAATTCTGCTGCCTGAGAAAGGGCTCTCAATGCTGCGTTCGGGGTGTCTAGAATGAATGCTGTGCCATTCGGCGTTGTCTTCGGTTTCTTGTTTCCTTTCTTGGAAGTCGAAGGCTGTGGCGTCTCAAAGTCAGCAACAATCATGTTGGGAGGATCACTACGAGGCTCATCACCGTGCAGATGGGCATTGCCACTTAAAGCAGACGGTGCCGCGTGAGGGAAATGACTGTACGGAGGCAAGATTGCATCCATCCGTTCTGACCCTTCGTCTTCAAAGATGCCACTGGTATCAATTTGTCGTGACTCTTCATCGGTAGAAAGAAAGGGATCCTCTGCAGGGTCGTCATGGACCATATTCCCATGTTGGTTGTGGTGGGCTACGTACTGCTCCGGCGCGAAACCAGGGTACTTCAATTCCTTCACTTCGTGGAACCGAGGCGGCTCCGGGAGCTCCCGCTCCTGCCTTTCATTTAGCACTGTTGCACCATATGACAGTGGCTTGTAGGTAAGAAATTCCTTCTCCTCGCCACCAATGTGTGCTTTCCCCGGTGAAGGTCGGACACGGATGCCTCCACGCTTCGAGGGCGTGACTGTTACTCCAGAGATTGGCATTGCTGGTAATGTGACTCCAAATTGTTATATATGCCAATGTTTCTATATGTTTGTACCTATCATGAGACCTCGGCCATTCTTCAACAATCTATTTTCTCTGACACAATTATTGGCTGCTATCAAACACTCCGTTGACCCTATGACCTTTTTCATGTCACTAGGTGCAATAGATCAGTGGCCTACTTGATGCATGACTGACAAATACCTTCTACGAATGTAACCAGAAAAACGTTCATGGAATCGCCATACCTGCGCGACACTGCAATCGACATTCAACACGACCTGTACCGCTCTACAATTCCCAAAAAAATCACATCGGTCTGTGAAGACTGGAACAAAACCTTCACCAGGTTCAGTCCGGACTCTCGCCCGCAATCCCGTCTTACTAACTCCCTTGTTCCCTGTGCACTTCTCCCGCACCGTCCCAACCTTCGAACTTGTTTTGCGCCGTTTCAGATTTCTTGCGCCAAAATATGGCCCGAAACGATCCATATATTTAGTACTGAACAGGCCACTACTCAACAACGCTTGGACCGCTTTGACCTGTCCCTCCCCTGCCAACTGGTAAATTCTCCCCTTTCACAGTGCCCCCCCCCCCCACACCAAGGAGGGGTGAGCGGACGGGAGAGGGGAGGGGGTTGGGGGTTGGGACATAGGCAATGGACCAAGCCAGGGGCTCCCAAAAGTGTTCTCTGGCTGATATTTTCGCGCCAAATTTTCCCCATATTTTCAGTATAGGACAGTTTGGCCATACCCAAACAGGAGGAAGGAGAGGGAGGGGGGCCGGAAAGGCCGCCAGAGCAAATGATCATGGGGGCCTCAGTTAAAGAACCTGTGCAGCATCCCATCGATCAACGGGGTCCAGCATCCACAGGCAACTCCGCGCATCAGGCGTTGCGTTCCATTTCCTAAATTGAAGGGAAATTTACTGTAGGATTGGTTACCGATTGCAATGTTACAATAGCCGTTTATGCAGCCAGTGTTAGAGCATCAATAGAGACCACAACCCACAACCATAAGATGCATAGATCAAGGATACGATCAAAAGTAGGAGAATTACAATCAGAGACTTCACAGACATCCATACCAATTGAGCTCTCGGTGTTGCTGCTGTTGTTGATGTCTAAAGATGTTCAAACTGAATCGTTTAGACTGTTGTCATCTCGGCGTTCACCCTTTTTGTGCCAGCCCTCACCGAACTTTTGGCGCGCAGGAATTTGCAGCGGATTGGTGGAGGTGGTTCTTTGCCCTGGATCCCTTTCATGCATACTGAATGGCCTTAATAAAATTGATTGCGTTTGGCGTCTCCCTCGGCGTTATCTCTCCAAATTTTGGGGACGCAAGTGATTTGGGGGAGGGAACGGTGACACCCTGAGTGTGGCATATAATTAGTGAACTCCGCGTCACATGTCACCCTTGCTGCCTGCCGGAGAGGAAACGGACTCTGGCCGTGCATCCTTACGGGGTTGAGCCATCAATCGCCAACTTTTAGGCGCATCAGAATCGCCCTTACCCCGGTTGTCTAATTTTTTTGATCATTCGCAATGAATAGAGGAGCAAGAAATCAAAAGTTGGCGGCAGCGAGAGCACCAACAGCCAGTTAGTCTAGGGACCAGGGTTTGGCGCTTTTGCTTATTCAACTTTCGCGCGAAGTTTTTTTGACCGCGGGCCGTGTGGACCACGGCCATCATACCGGGGCCTCAATTCCTGGCCATCAATAGGAATATTGATCAAATGTTCGGGCCAACCCGTCCGCCCCAGGGGAGGGCCCAAGTTGGAAATTAGACTCCCTCCTATCCAATCGCCCTCCCCACTGGGCCCAGGGTTGAAAACTTTGCATAGCAACTTGCATAGATATAAAAAAGAGAAAGAAGGGTGAATATATTTACTATCAAAGCAATGAAAATGAGAATGCACTGCCCAGTCAGTTTTTGCGCCATGGGAAGTCACAATTCCAAACGGACTGTGTGCGGCAAAGGATTTCAAGGAATTACAGGATGAAATGGCCATGTTCCAGTCATGGTCGTCTCCGAAAGTACCTTTCTTCAAAGCTTTCTCTTCGACACTGCTTCAGGTCTCATCGAGAGGTGATACTAAGGGTTCTCCACTATAGCATTGAGACCAAATGTCAACCGCCAATGAGAGTGCGCGTTCTTGCGCTTTGGACGCGGGTGATCATTGAAGAGTGAAGAGCAGAAGTTGAGCCTGCACCCGTGGGGAAAGGGCCCGTTTTCTTTGACTGGCGAGCACGGGGCCCGTGCGCACCAAAGCTACCGCGGGTGCTTTCATAGTGAAACAGCTGCAAAAAGGTATCGAAGACAGCAACAAAATCGAGGACGGGGACGGAACTATCCCTCCACAGCGGGGGAAGTAAATAATAGCAGCGCCAATTTGAAAGGCAGCAGAGCACCCACGCCCACGAGAGGACGACGGTGTCGGCCAGTAATTGGATATTCTGCTTCTGTTGCCGAGAGTTGTGTCTGTGGCCGTGTGTGCTGAGCCCAAATCTTCAATGAGTGAAGCCAAATCATTGACTGTTGCTTGGTTTGGCGCAATGGCTGTTCCACCCCCAAAATTTCAAATTCCATTCAGGTCTTTCGAGGAAGTTCCACTGACATGGCTGTACATGCATGGTGAGGCCACTTTGACCACTTGCTATCTGCTTCTTTCTGCAAGGGTGACGTGTTTCTTCTACCTAGTCTCCCTCTTTCCATACTACCCCGATACGCTTCGTCGTCATAATCCAGTCAGGGATTTACGGGGTGTTACTGGTTGGCAAGCGGCCCAAGTAGATTTTGGACCCGGGGAAGGAAAGGAAGGCCACTGCCAGGGGAAAGGGGGGGACGGGACACGGATCCAGTATGGAGTGCAACAATGAGAGAGCAAGAAAGGCAGAGATCTGATGGAGGAGTCTAGGAAACAGAAGTGTTCAACGAACACCCCGGAGGCGAAATCTTGGCCTGATTGAGTGTCGCTCCCTTCCATTGAAAAAAAGACTAAGTTGAGCGTGCTTCTGTTCGCTATAAGGCAATACAGCCACGGTGTATGAAAGGTTCGATTGTGGATGCCCTCCGTCTTCGTTGAATTGGTGACGGCGCATCAGATAATCTATGCGCAGAGTTCATATAATATTTGGAACGTTTTTCTGACGAACGAGGATCCAACTGCGACTTTATGAAAGGTACGTGACTTCACCAAGTTTTTCAAAGGTTCGAATGTTTCTGTGTTTTATAGGTGTGACGCAGATGGCGCACAAGTGATCAGACATAGGATTACTAAACAATTCATGATAATTAAAATGGCAGTCATGTAGGGGTACAGGCACTGGGTAGCCATGCATCCTCGTGGACTTTTAAATCTTCCTGGCCGAGAGCCAGGAACCATGTCACGGTCAAGAAGTGCTGCTTCAGTTCAGGGAAACTTGCAAACTAGTATTGCAGGCACTCGTAGTTGTTCTGGCAGTCGCGCTGGAAGTCGTGCAACACTTGTTAGCAGCAAGTCGAGCACACGGACGCACGTTCCTGATATGACCGATGTTCCGGGAAATACACTTGACAACTCTCTGGCTGTCCCTTCGAAAACTGAGCCTCTGAATATGGCAACTGTTGTTTTAACAAGTACATCCCAGTTTCGGAGTGCCTCAGCTGGATCGTTGCGCCCTCAGAATCATCATAGTAGTCGTACAAGCATGGGTAGTGGTCTGCTTGACACTAAAACAAAGGCTGCGATACACAATAATCCAATTAGGACCCGCTGCTATGCCATCATTTGCAACGTATGGTTCGAGCGGTTAATCTTGCTCACTATCCTAGTCAATTGTGTATTTTTAGCCATGTTAAATCCACCCGCGGAAGCAGAATATGTATTCACGGCAATCTTTAGTTTGGAACTGGTCTTAAAGGTCATTGCACTGTCCTTCCCAATATACATTAGGGACCATTGGAACAAGCTGGACTTCGCGGTTGTGCTCTTGGCATATGTTTCCTTCATTCCGGGAGTGTCAAACTATTCAGCGGTGAGGGCGCTGCGGGTTTTGAGAGCTCTCAGAGCTATCACAGTGCTGCCAGGACTGAAGATTATTGTCAATTCTGTCCTTGCCTCACTGCGACCCCTGCTTGATGTCCTCATCCTAGTAACTTTCTTCCTGGTCTGGACAGCCATTGTAGGGGTACAGCTGTTTCAAGGATCTTTGCGACAAAAGTGTGTGGTACAAGGTACTGTACCCGATGGGACAACTTCGCTTGGTGGGTATGGGGTTGCCACAGTGGACGGAGTGTACGCTCTGCAAGAGGAAGGTGAATTTAAACTCTGCGGATCATTCCTTTTCACAATCCAGTGCCCTGACTCCGTCGATGGTTTTGCACTGAGATGTGAAGCCATAGGCGAAAATCCATCTTATGGATTCCTAGGCTTTGACAATTTCCTCATGGGATCTCTGGCGTCGTTCCAGTTGATCACTTTGGATTTTTGGGAGAGCATTTATGACGCTGTGAATGCGACAGCGGGCTGGATCTATGTCCCATTCTTCATCATTTCCGTGTTTGTAGGTGCGTTCTTTGTAATCAACCTCATGCTTGCTGTAGTAGCACTGGCGTATGAATCACAAGTTGAAGAGGATCGAATGCAGAAAGGCAGAGATCTTCGTGCAGCCGAAGCGGAAGCACGCGCTGAGGGAGACTCGAAGTCGCTTGCCGAGATTGCAGCATCGAGAGACACCCTAAAGTCCGTTTCTAATCGCAATCGCAATCTTGATGTCCCAATGCCTCGACTAACTGCCGAGGACTTTGGTGGAAATCTCATTATTTCCCGCCTACGGGACTGTTGCAATCGGATAATCATCAACGAAGTTTTCCAGGCTGTTATTGTCTTTTGCATCCTTGCAAACACCATTGTTCTTGCTCTCGAGTACCCCACTATGTCAGACTCATTCAAAAGAGTCACAGAGGGACTCAACTATTTCTTTATCGCGATTTTCGCTCTAGAAGCTCTTTTGAAGATTGGAGGCCTGGACTGGAAGAACTGGTGGGCTGACAAATTTAATCTCTTCGACTTAATCATTGTTACTATCAGTTTTGTGGAGCTTGGGATTGCGGGGGCTGGCAACCTCAGTGCTCTTCGCATGCTCCGTACGCTTCGCATCTTTAAGATGGCGAGGAATTGGAATACTATGAGAAAATTGATCTCGATCATGGCAGCATCTATCGGTGCCTTGGGTAACCTCACGCTCGTGTTGGCAATCATAATCTACGTGTTCGCCGTCGTGGGCATGCAACTCTTTAATGACTACAAGCCTGAAGACTTTGGTGGTAGTGTTCCTGCTTGGAACTTCTCCGATTTCTATGCCAGCTTCTTGATGGTATTCCGCATCATGTGTGGAGAGTGGATTGAGCCTCTCTGGGATACCATGCACGCCTACAACCAGGCTGCAGTTCTATTCTATATTCCTGCCCTATTTATTGCCAATTTCCTTCTCCTGAACTTGTTCTTGGCCTTGCTTTTGAGTGCATTCGGCGACATGACACACAGAGAGGAGCAGGTCAAGCAAAATTTCTTGGCAAGTCGTCTCAGTGCCATGTTGGCCAAGATCAAACCATCTATGAGGCTCTCCCTGCGAAAGACTAGAAACACCTCAGAAACTGACGGAAGCCGGTCAGCAACATCTAGCGCATTGCAAGCAGTTCCGGAGGCTTCTGAGCCCCCGTCAGAGTGCCGCATGACAGACGGAGGGGCCACTCTCAGAAGCACTACCTCGACCCTGGAGCCATCGCAGAAGTTTACACCCAAGAAGACAATTCATCGGATGTCTCTAGTTGACCCGGGATTGCGGGTCTCGCCAAATACTGTGGTTCATGTGGTAAGTCGGAAGGAGAAGAAGCCTGTACGAGAATTTGTGAAGATGGTAGTAGAGCACAGATATTTTGAATGGTTCATCATGTCAATCATTGCTCTGTCCTCCCTTGCACTGGTCTTTGAGGATTCAAAGCTTCCTGATCGCCCGGTATTGGAAGATGTACTGAATGTTGCAGATGTGATCTTTCTTTGCATCTTCTCTCTGGAAGCAGCCATGAAAATCTATGCCTTTGGACCCTCAAACTACTTTGGCAACGGATGGAATCGTCTTGATTTTGTCATTGTTGTCTTTGGTATCATTGGAGAGATTGCGCAGAACAGTAACCTTGTTGCACTGCGAGCTGTCCGAGCGCTACGTGCCCTGCGTCCTTTGAGAGCGATTTCGCGGTGGGAAGGGATGAAGGTTGTGGTTGATGCCCTTCTTAAAGCCTTTCCTGCCATTGGAAATGTCCTTCTGGTTTGTGCAGTTCTCTGGCTTATCTTCAGCATCATGGGAGTTGGCTTGTTTGGAGCTCAATTTAAGAAGTGCATCGATGCGGATGGAGACCTCTTCCCGACGTCGCAAGTCAATGTGTTGAGTGAGTGTGAAGGTGCGGGTGGCACCATTGAAAACTCAAAAGTGAATTTTGACAACACCTTTAACGGCTTTATTGCTCTCTTCCAGGTAGCCACTTTTGAAGGCTGGATGGAGATCATGTCGGATGCAACAAGCGCTCGGGGTATCGGGTATCAACCAGAAGAGAATTCCAATCGGGCCGCCTACGTGTACTTTGTCGTCTTCATCATTGTGGGTTCCTTTTTCACCCTTAATTTGTTCATTGGTGTCATCATTGATGAATTTGCAAAGATTAAAGAGGAGTGTGATGGGAACGCGCTTGTGAGCAAAGAACAAAAGGAGTGGTTTGGGATGATGAAGCACCATCTGGACAATCGCCGGGAACAAGGTCGTTTGCCGAATAAGCCGCCAAAGCAAGCATGGCGTGTGGGATTTTTCAACCTAGCTGAGTCCGTTCACTTTGAATTCTTCGTCATGGGTGCAATTTGTATAAGCATGGTGGTGATGGCTCTGGAACATTATGAACAAAGTGACACTTTCACGCTGGTTCTGAACATTTTCAACGCTGTTTTTGCCGCAACCTTCATAGTTGAGTCGCTGATCAAGATTACTGGTCTTGGATGGAAGCAGTACTGGCGGTCAGGCTGGAATCGGTTTGATTTCTTTGTCACCTACGTCAGTCCCATTGGGAGTATTTTGGGCTTCGCTATCAGCGGTTTTGGGCTTAACCTGAACATATTGCGGGTTGTTCGAATTCTTCGGGCTCTGCGCATCCTGCGGTTGGTGCGGTCGGCTCAGGGTATTCGTCGATTGATGATGACCTTATTGTACTCGCTCCCCGCCCTCATGAACATTGGTACCCTGCTCACTCTGGTCATTTTCATTTATTCTTGCCTTGGAATGTCTCTCTTTGGCAATGTGATCCAAAACGGGGCTATCAACGAACAGGTCAACTTCAGCACATTCGGGTATGCAATCCTACTTTTGTTCCGTCTCTCTACGGGAGCTGGATGGAACGACATCATGGATGCCACAATGGTCAGTGAACCGAATTGTGATCCGAACTACAACAATTTGCCGAATGGTAACTGCGGTTACTATTGGTTCTCACTGTTGTACTTCGTTTCATTCATCTTCTTCGCATTCTTGGTGGTGGTTAATATGTATGTTGCCGTCATTTTGGAGAATTTCACGATTGCCAAGGAAGAGGATGAGGTAAACGCATCATTTGATGAAGAAGATCTACAGGCCTTCCATTCCCGGTGGGACGAGTTTGATCCGGAGGCAGACTTGCATATCCACGTGAACGAATTGAAGCCGTTCCTGGAGGGATTACAGGGACGTCTGGCCCTTCCAGCCGTATCTGACAGTGTTATCGCAAATCTTGCGTTTCCAATCTACGGAGACCAGATATTGAAGTGGGACGTCCTCAATATTCTACTCGCTGAGGCGTTGTCAATTCCGGAGATTCCAATTGAGGCACAAGCGAAGCTGCGGACAATCGTGCTAAAGCAATATCCTGTGGTAAAGAGGTTAAATGCTCCACATACAACTGTGGAGCTACATGCGGCAATTCTGATCCAGAGATGGGTCCGCAAACGCCTGAAGACGAAGAAATGTAGAAACGAGAGCTGTTCACCGTCTGGTGTGTCTTTCGCAAGCATGCCTTCAACACTGAGCCCAGTCGCATCCAGAGAACCCAAGGACCTTGATCCTTTATCGGTAACAATCTCTACTGACCTTGTGCTTTCCATGGATGGGATAGACGAAGGGATTCAGGAACCAAGCCCGGTAGCAGTCAGTTCACTGCCGCCAACGGAGTCGATGGAGGGACTGGGAAACACAGATCTGGCGAGCTCGCAGAATCTTGAAGCCGTACAAGCACCCATCCTTCAAGAGTCCGCGCTCTCTCTGGCAGACGTACACGACCCTTCCACAAGTCCTCAGTCGACATCATCAAAGCATTCTATCCGTCTGCCGGCAGGCATCCACTTTCACGATGACGATGGATTGGCGTCCCAAAGGAGTGCGAGTGCACCCGTGGGATTGTCTGAGAATGACTCCAGCTCTGACAACGGGCACCAAAGATGCTCGGGTGGCCCGGAAACTGATGGCTCTAATGTGCCAGTACCGGGTCCGCCACCCTCTTTGAGCTCGCCGCGACAGGTCCATGTCAGTGAGATGTCACACAATGAAGAGCAGACAGCTAACCAAGACGATACCGGATGGAAACACTCCGCGCTCTCTCTTGACCCTGAAACTTCAGGACGATCAGAGTAGGTGATTCAAAGACAACGACCCTCCTTTTTCAATAAGAAGGTCGAAACCAGAGAAGGTGTCGGATTCGCAATGCTTCACACATATGACGTATGTACAATATGATACAATAGTAGAAAGTAAGATACAACGCACGTCTTATCACAGTCAGCAATCATGTGTGGGTATCGAGACTTCGGAACGCATATTTGTCTGCCCTTACAAACTTAGCGGTCGGAAGCATGTGATACCATAGAGGCAGACTAGTATGGCAGCAAAAGCAGCCAAGATCGTGTTAAGGGCCACCTCTCGGGTCTCCCATCTGTGTTGGAAGACCAAGTCCCGTTTCTACCCAGAGTTCTCGCGCACGGTTTCGTAGGGACCTCGGGTCCCGGAGTCGGCAGGGCCAGTAATGGGGTCAAATTGGATTTGTCAGCTACTTCAGCGGGGCCCGGGGCTGGTGCTCCTGCGTTCCGTCATTTGGGGTAAGGAGGGTAGTTCATTCCCTTTCCTCTCCCCCCCCCCCTTGACTGAAAGAAAGCGGAGGAAGAGGTGAGCAAAAACGGCGTGGCCCCCCCCTTTCTCCTCCTCTTCCCATCTCGCCCACATCCGGCCCTCATTCATAGTTCATTGTCCCGGTTCCCCTCCTTATGCCACACTCGCTGCGTTGGCCAACCTATGGAGATAGTGAAGGCCAAACTCCCATCATACAAAGTGCAAAATGGCCCTGCTTCCCTTTTTATTGCTGCTGGGTGTGCATGGGAGCATAAGTGTCGCGGGTTTGCTTGTGGTCAATATCAGCGGAAAAGCGGATGATACGGCCCCCAGTGTGTGTAAGTGGTGCTGGGTGCTCTGGAGCATTCCCATCCAGCGATCCGCCCCCTGGGTACACGGGGGCCGTGTGCTCAACCCGGGCAACATTAGGAGATTTCTCTGGGACGATGAGTGGGGTTTTGTGTGACTCCTGGCAGGCCAAACTGGCACGCAAGATGAAAGCCCCAAGCAGGCAGGCGTGCGCTACCGCAACGGCAAAACCCGGCGATGGCCGTGTTGGGATAGAAGCATGAAAAAGGGGGGGCGGAAGGAGGTGTCGATGGACACTCTTGGGGAGAGACGAGAGAGTGGGTGTCGGGGTGGGGCGGTCGCGAAGGAAGTACGCAACAACCAACAACCAAGACCTAACCCTAGACACCGGTATGAGGGCCAAACCGCCGTGAAAAAAAAAAGAGAAGGAAAAAAAACTTCTGACGGACAATAAGAGAAAACGGGAAAAAGATATTTGACAGACATAGAGGGGAAAATGCGCACGTAGGGCTAACAAATTCGCCAACTTTTTTTTCAGGCGTTGAGTACTCTTCTCTCTCGCTTATTAGAACTCTCATCCCCCCCGGGGGGGGGGTGGGTGGGTTTCGGGGTTGTGTGCGCTATGCTGCGCAGTGGGGGAGCCAGTAATTAGGGGTCAATCAGCGGTTCAGCAGAGTGGGGAAAGCACAATGAGACTACTCAGGTGTCGGCCTGCTGCTGTGGGCATAGTGGGTGCATGGCAGGACAAGTATTTTAAATAGGCATCTGGACACATCCCTATTAAGTACTGTTTGCGATCATGGTGCTGCTTTGACAGACGGTAGTTATGCAGCGTTCCTCTAGGGAAGACTACATCAAAGCGGCCATCCTCTGACTTGGTTACATTTCTGTCCCTATCGTCTGTGTGAGCCGGGTTTGTGTGGCGATTAGTGTCCAGGTAGCAGCAAGGTTTCTGGCCAAGAGCCCCCATAATCTCGAAATGTCGAAAAGTGAACGTTACGTCAAAGATGCAATTGAGGGCAATCCTTCTCAAGACTATGACATCAAGCGCCTTTTGGGTAAAGGTGCCTTTGGGCACGTCAGTCTCGGCCGCAGTAAGAAAGATGGAAGCAACCGTGCACTGAAGCAAATTGTGAAGAGGAAGCTCAGCTGTGCCAACGACATTCTTGCTGAGATCAATACCCTGAGAAGAGTCAATCATCGACACATCGTAAGCCTTTTCGAGACTTACGAAGACGACAAACAGATTGTTCTAGTAATGGAGCTGGTCACGGGTGGTGAAATGTTTGATCGTATTGCGGCTCGGGGCTCTTACACAGAAGAAGATGCTGCAGTTGCTGTGACTCAAGTCCTGAGTGCCGTATGCTACCTGCACGCTCAAGGTATTGTGCACCGCGATTTAAAGCCGGAGAACATTCTATACGCCAATGCTAAGCCTACATCAGACATTAAGATTGCCGATTTCGGTCTAGCAGGTGCTCTGGAGGGCGATGAAAACAGCATGACAGGTATGTGCGGCACTCCAGGTTACGTCGCCCCAGAGGTTCTGCTGAGCAAGCCATATTGAAAGCCGGTTGATATGTTTGCCATCGGTGTTATTGTCTACATTCTGCTCAGTGGTTATGAGCCATTTCCTGGCCAGAGTGATGTTCAGATTCTCGAGAATGTCATCCGCTGTAAGTACAAGTTTCCAGATGATCTGTTCGGTGACATTAGCCCCCATGCTATTGACTTTATTACGTCACTACTGCAGAAGAACCCAGACAACCGTTTGACTGCTGCTGGTGCTCTCCAGCATCGCTGGTTGAAGTCCGGATTCGATGCCACAGCACCTCAACTGGCCAAGACTCTAGAGAATATAGAGGCATTCAATCGCCGGCGCAAAATGCGTCGCGGTATGGTGGCAATCAGCGCCATCAATGCCTTTTCCAAGGCGGGTAAAGCCTTTGCCCTGCGGAGACAGTCAAGTGACAGCTCGGCACCATCGGACAGCTCGGCACCATCGGAGAGCGAGAGCAGCAGTCAGCGCAATAGTGTTGAGGAAGGAGTGATTCCCGCGAGCATCTCTGAAGGTGTGAACGTCTATTGAAGACGCAGTAAGGTCTCTATGCATCAAAACTATTTCCATCATTAAAACTTGTCACATGTCACTTGACTACTAAGAACGACTGCTGTATGTTGCTAAAATGGATGTAATGAAAATGTAGTATGCAAATGATGAAATGTCGAATGTTTTAAGCCATACAAGTATTGGATCTAAAGGACGGGTGACCTTTCCAGGGACAGGTTCATGTTATGAAGTCCAACAATCATGGCATGCCCCGAAGAATCCTTCGCCACTTTCTGACTGTCGCTACGGCGCAGTGCCAAGGCGTCCAGATAATTGCTGTCGACGTTGCCAGTAACATAGCAGCCAGAGAAAACACTGCAGTCAAAGTCATTGATGTCAGGGTTCAGTTTCTTGACACATTCCTTCAGGTCTTCCTCGGTTTGGTAAAAGACCTTATCAGCTCCAATTTCTCGTGCCACCTCAGCCTCGGTGCGGCCATAGGCGACCAGTTCCTCAGAGGTGGGCATGTCAATGCCATAGACGTTGGGAAAACGAATTGGTGGTGCACAGGATGCAAAGTAGACTGCCGTAGCTCCAGCCTCACGAGCCATGTTGATGATTTCTTTCGAGGTGGTGCCACGCACAATAGAGTCATCAACCAACAAAACCCGCTTGCCATTGAATTCTTGCGGCATTGCATTCAATTTGCGGCGCACAGACTTCTTGCGCATAGCCTGACCAGGCATGATGAAAGTTCGCCCAATGTAGCGATTCTTTATGAAACCCTCCCGGTAGGGTTTCTCAAGATAGTAGGCAGCTTGCAGAGCAGCAGTGCGGCTTGTGTCAGGAACGGGGATCACAACGTCGACAGAGTTTTCGAGACTTTCCTTGATGCGCTTAGCAAGGTACTCTCCCATATTCAAACGGGCTTGGTACACGCTGATCTTGTCAATGATGCTGTCCGGGCGAGCAAAGTAAACATACTCAAAAATACAGGGATTCAAGACCGGCTTGGAGGCACAAATCCTCTTGTGCATACCACCGCCGGCAGGGAACACGATGCATTCTCCAGGCTTAACATCGTCGACGAGTTCGAAGCCCAGTGCCTGCAGTACCACACTCTCAGATGCTACACAGTAGTCGTAAGCATTCGGGATCTTCATGCTAGGACGACGTCCATACACAGCAGGTCGAATACCCCAAGGATCGCGCATGACATAAATACCATAGCCTGCAATCATACCGCAGCAGGCCCAAGCTCCAACACAACGTTCGTTCACAAAGCTGACAGCGCGGAAGACATCCTCATGGTTAACCCGGTCCTTATTCACGTTCTGCAGCTCACAGGCCAGCAGGTTTAGCATGAGCTCACTGTCAGAGTCTGTGTTGATGTGGCGATGGATAGTGTGGTCGAGGAAGTCCTTCAACTCGTCGTGGTTGGTAATGTTACCATTGTGGGCGATCGTCACACCATACGGAGAATTCACATAGAAGGGCTGTGCCTCGCTCATGTTGGAAGAACCAGCAGTAGGATAACGTACATGACCAATGCCCATGGGCCCAACAAGGTGGAGGAGTTCCTGAGGTCCAAAGACGTCACGCACCATTCCATTGCCTTTTCGTTGGAACAGGCGTCCTTTCAAGCAAGTAAGAATACCAGCAGCATCCTGTCCACGATGTTGAAGTATATTCAATGCCTCATAGATTTCCTGCGAGCATCCCTGACTACCGTCAGCATTGATGATACCGAAGATTCCGCACATGGTCTTCACTTTCCGATAGTTCCACGGTTCTTTTTCTGTACACCTACGTCCCGAACTATGCCAAATTCATTGCCATATACCCAGACGTATAGCAGAGCGTAAAGCGGAAGACATGAATTGAGTTTGCTTGGCAACCAAGAGCTTGCTTCCGGTCTAAGGCCTCGAGCAAACGCGTGCTCGCCCAAGTACCCACCTTGCCCAGCCCTCCCCAACACCCTCACCCCTCTCGTATTCTCAGGCCATCACTCTGCTCTGCCTTCCCACACGCAGTCCACCCCAAGCAGAACTTTGTGAAGCCGCAGCGGACAATATACTTCCGCTCTCAAAAAGACAGGCGTCCCTGTGGGAGTGGTTCCGCAGGGGGAGGGCCCCCGCGCTGGGAATTGGGGGGATTGGGCCCCTCGGGTAAAAGCGGTATTGGCCTTTTCTTCTTCTCTCCCGAATGGCTCTTGTCTACTTAAACAAGCAAGACACACGCGCACAAGAGTGCGCGCGATGTCACGAAACGAATTACTTTCACAGCAATATTGCATGTTCATGATGTGCTAATAGCGTTTTGTATGAAACTAGCACAAAGTGGGACGTGGGCCATGAAACATGATCATCACCTCATATCGCGAATCAAACAACGAAAAGAAGGCCGGCTTGCTGACATGGCGTGAATCCAAACACAGAGGCAAGAGTTTTATGATTTCCACTGACTTGCCTTCCAGAGACCCGGGGCGCCAACTAAACAAGAAGTGGGCTCTGAACTGCGTGGCCTCAATCAGCGTTCAATCTTTGCGTGTTGAGAGTGTACCGGCCTGCCACTCTGCGCCCTTATCGTTTGGTCCAATAAATCAATATATGATCAATATATGGTAAATCTATTCTATTGATATAATACGTCCTCGGACGGGCGCGAAAAGTTCTAAATTTGATTTTCAGGGTGGTTGCGGGGACCATATGCGCACCCCTCGCTTGCTCACACCCTTCACCTTCGAATGCCCTACATCCACCATACACTGACCTTAGCGTCTGTGACTTTGCCTCCTCTCCCTGTTGTGCCGCTCTTCCTTCGTTTGGATATGAAAAGGAGCAGGACACTCATTTTTTTTCTCCCTTTTTCCGGTGGCGGGGGAAGGGGCAGGCGCACACGTGGGGGTATTGAGATGCTTGGTGGGGAGGGGGGGGGCGGGGCAAGGACTGGCGTGCAAACCCAGGTGGCACCCCAGTCAGGGGTTGGCTGCCCTGCCTCACTCCTCAGCCTCAGCTGTGAAGAATCTCTAGTCTTTTGATAAGGAATGTAATAGATCATGTAGCATGAAAATATGGAGGAACTATTGGCGAAGGGATTGTCATGTACATTCCAAGGGGGACAAACAGCTGCAGCTCAAGCCTTAGTGGGCATGCAGCTCTGTCCGACACTTTCGAACAGTTTCTCCAGCTCCGGAGCAATCTTGACGAAGGAATGCTCCCAGAAACGGTACCGCGGATTCTTGATCAATTCAATGAATGTGATGAGAATACCCCACGGGTGAGGGCGGTTAACAATCAGGCGCTCCAGAAGAATCCGGGTGATCTGTTCACGAATAATCATGGGTTCTGAATCTGAGAACAGATACAGCAAGATGCAGCTGAAATAGTGCGTGTGACTGTTTGGATAGCGTAGCTGGTTCGTCATCGCATTCAAGAAGTGATAGCGACCCTCAGCATCAAGATCGTGAACCAGATGTTTGAAAATATCCATGGCAGTCGTGTTGGTCAAAGGCTGACCCTTCATGTTAGCAATACCCGACATTCCTACATGAAGCACCAAAGAGTTAATCAACGGCACATCATACTTTGTGCCACGGTTGATTGCCTCATTGGTGTCCTGGAGCAGCAGCTGTGACTTGAGGCTGCCCAGGAACGTTGACGGTTGACGATCACGGAGGTAAGAATCAAGATCTGGCTTCAGTCCACTATTCTGCAGGATCATCGGATTCTTGCCCAGGATACGCGGTGCCTGCTGGATCTCAGGCAGCAGATCAACCTTCAAATTCTGGCCAAATGGATCGGGTAGACGCATGTTCCGCGGGAATGCAGACAGGATCAGATTGCGCAACTGAATACACGTCTGAGGAATAACGTCGCAGAGACTGAAGTGGTAGTCGCACAAAAACTCAGGGAAGTCGTGCAACAGCACCAACAGAACACGCACAGTACCCTTATACAATTTTCGAGTTGCCCGATTCATGTCTGCGCGGCGCAGGAAAGGTCCCAAGAACGTGAACAGGTCAATAAGATGCGTATGGAACAAGGGCCAACCTTTCTGCGACTTAATCAACAGCAACTTCACCATGAATGTTCTCTGGGAGATGAGGTCTAGCCAAGCAAAGGCAAAGCCAGGCATATGCTGCGGTGCGAGAACTCGATGGAAGACGATACTGAAGAGATTCAGCGCCTGGAAGTTGATGGCTTCTAGAACCGCATCAGCGGCGTTCAGCTCCTTTACCAGACTCCTCAGAATGCGATAGTACGGCTTCTGGTTAAAGTTAACCTCTCGCTTCTTGACATCCTGTGTGATGACGCTCACTAACGATTGCAGGGCTTGGGCAACAGTCTTGATCTTGATGTTTTGGTTGCCCATGTTGCTGTTGTCACCGAGGAAGCGGACCAGAAGGACGACCATCTTGGACCACGCATCGACAACGCTATAGCGCATCTCGGTGGAGGGGATGCCAGCGTTGTTCTGTCGGGTCGAGCCATACATAATTGTGTAGTACGCCTCGACAGCAATCTCACAAGTCACCCGGAAGTAGTGAGCATCAATGCCTTCAGCACCAAGCAATCCCTTCTGTTGCAGGTTCTTTGTCAGGATAGCATACGCCCTCTCACCAATGACAGCATGGTTAAGGAACTCGTTGAAGATTTCCTTGCAGTTCTTTGCCTTGACTGCATCAATAGTGTCCATGTTCGGATTCGTGATCTCAATTTCGAGCTGACGCTGCTCACGATTCAATGTGTTCAAAAAGCTGTGAAGTCCCGGGGCCTGCTTTGCTGTAGTCTTTGCTGCCAGATTGTCCAAAATCTGTAGCGTGTTGAGGAAATCAGCGGCAGTAAGATGTGTGATCTTCTCTTCCAGTAAGCAAGCTGTGATAAGGTTCATTGCATATTGCAGAGCCTTTGCATTTCGGCCACCGTCTAACTCATCGGCAAGCCGACTGTCCACTTCGGGAGTGTTAACAATCACATACTTGATCAGGAACGACATCGCCTCGAAGGGGAAATTAGGCACCCCATCTCCAATGACCCAGTAAGTGACATCCCGGGCCACGCGTTTGTGCTTATCGCGCAGTTTGCGCAGGATGGCAGCGTAGAATTCACGTTCAACATCTGATCCAGACTTGTATAACAATTTCAAGATCTCCTGAGCGAAGGTGTATCCCATGGTGTCATCCATGTGTCCCATGATATAGCTCAACTGTTGGAACAGGGTCTGAATCTCAGCGTTGGGTTGCGATAAGCTTTGAACCATTGGAAGGAGCTTCTGGGCCTCCGTAAAGAACATGTTAATGGCATTGAAAACCTGTTCAGGGTACGGAGAGCCTGCGACCTCTTGTCCGCCGGTTGGCTGTTGTCCCTGTGGTGCACTAGACTGCTGCACAGCTTGAGCACTCGGCTGCCCGTGCGACTGACTGCCCATGATACCCTGCGGCCCAGTACCCATGCCAGCGGCACCAATCTGTGTAGGAGATCCGTTCGCAGAATAGTTCGCAGACATGCCAATCTTGGACTCATCAAAAGCAGCTTCAGCAGTAGCTCCTCCAAGAACGTCATAGACCCGCATTTGTTCCGGTCCAATACTCTGCTTGTACTGCCTGAGTATCGGCGGTAGGCTGTAGGTCGGGTTCTGCATATACCTTTGCCCTCGCTCACGGTAGCGAATGCGGATCTCATACTCCTGCGCTAACTTCTCGTCCACATCGGCGAGAGTACGCTCAATTGCTGCCTGCTCCAGAATGGAAGTAGCCAAAGTAACATTCTCATCAGCGACTACGTTCGCAGCATTTTCAACAACAGCTTGGACCTCAGGACCAATCTGTTGCGCAATGTTTCCGTTCAACAGTTGATCAAGAACAGAGTGCTTCAAGTTGTTGGCAATGGCATTGCGCACGAAATCACGGGCAGTCGCAGAAATCCAGTTGCTGGAAAGGTACACAGCAGCATGATGAGCAGCCTTTGCCAGTTTTGTCTCATCTCCGTCCATCATGAAATCCTTGACCACGAGCTCGTACACGGTGACACTTACAATGGTTGATGTGCGTTGCAACAATCCGCTCTGTTCACTCACAGCCTGTTCAATTGCAGGGGCAACAAAATTGCGCAGATTCGGATATTGCTGGAAGAGCACTAAAGAGGATGGAATCACAGGACCCCTGGCGACATTCTGTTGCTCGGTCGTTGCTTCCGCGGCAGGTCCATGAAGAATGGTCTTCGGCACCTGTTTGCCAAGCAAATTACCGGGTAAAATCTCGTCCAAGTTCACAGCAATGTTCTTGCACATGACCTCTATCTCAAACTTGAGCGTCATCTTAATCCCAGTGTTGTGGAGATCCTTCAGAACTCGCAGAATGCTATTGATATAAGGGCTGCGATCAGTGAAAATCCGAGACTCTCGGCATCCTTCGAGAACCTTACACACCAGCGGCACAACAAAGATTAGCGGAGACTTTGCACCGTCCTCCTTTCCAGCCTGTCTGGCCATATTGTAAGCATCTAGCATAAGGTCCTTGAGAGACAGATCCTTGTGGAAGATAGGCTTGTTCCTCCGGAGAGTGATCAAACCGAGCCACATACCAAGATTCTTCAAAATGGTCCGCTCACTGGATTTTTCGATAATTGCATCAGATAGCATCATGATCTTCACGTACTTGATGGTGCTTTCGTACAGCTTCTTCCACAGCTCCTCTTCGTCCCACTCCTCCAAGAATTGAATGAATTGAGGGTGGAAGTTTGGTTCAAGGCAAGCCCGTTTGATCACCAGATACTGTGCAAACCATGGCAGGTACTGCGGAGTGATCAATTTCTTCGCTTCTGCCACTTTATCTTGCATGTTGATCTCTGAAAGATTGTTGAAGACAAAACGAATCTGCTCCTCGAGCTCCTCGTCAGGAACGTAGTTCTGTGACAATTCAGCAGCCGCGATAAGGGAACTGTTGGTGGCACCAGAAAGTCCCACGCGTCCAGTGCCACTTGACTGAGGACTCTCGCCTCGCGCCGCAGCTTGCAGTGTACGCTGCTTGGCTTGCGGCATCTGACTAAATCCTTTGGTTGAGCAGATGCGTTGGGCAAAAGACTGCATTTCTGGCAGCCTGTCCTTGAATCGTTCAATGGCAAGGTCGGCAAAGGCAACCAGTTTCGGGAACCCAGACTCCATGCATTTTTCCAGATACGGAAGTGCAAACTGGAGCATGGTACGTCCAAACAGGCCAGCATTGATAAGACCACCAAAAACTTCCGCAGTTATCATTAGCTGCTTTTCAGGATAGTCGTTGAAATATTTGGACTCGTCAAAGAGGTTGTGGACTAGACACATAAATACCTGGTTACGGTTCGGATCCGCCTTTAGGTCTGCTGCTGTGCTGATGAAATCCTGCACACTCAGCTTCTGGTTGAAGAGACTCTCAAACATGGAATGTGTTTCCTTCTCGACATCGTCAGGGAACTGACCGCCCTGGAGAGATCCATCGTCCGTGGATGCCCTTGGATGCATACTCTGCACAATGTTGGCCAACTGAGGCATTAGTTTAGCAAGGTTGACAAACGTCTCCCTGATCTTGGTGACCTGTGACTGGTTGCAGGATGGGGCCGCTGACTTCAAATTCTCTATGATGATGGACGCTGCATCGACCGGAAGCTTTTGTTGATTAGCCTTTGAAGTCGCAAATCTCAAGAGGACCGTCACAAAATCATTGATACTTCCGTCTTCGACAGCCAAATTCTTACGACTACTTAACCACTGTTGGAAATACCGCATATCTCCTTGTCCTCTGAGCAAAGCGAGGTCAAACACCATCGGATATGCAGAAAGTGAGAGTAGGCGATCCGTTGCCTTCAATTCACCTGCGAGCTGCATAACCCTTTGAGCTTTGTTGGTGTCGTCACTCTCATTGTAATACCGAACCATGCTCAGCAACACCATCGGCTGCTTCTTCTCCCAAAGCATCCGCCAAAGTGCCATAGCACTTGTGTGATGGTGGATGAAGTGGCGAATGAGTACCTGCCAGATTTCGTCATATGTTTTCGGAGAGATGGTTGGGTCACTCATTCCCATGCCAATGAGCAGCGCTTCAGGACTTGTGTCCAGAGCTTCCAACAAAATCTGTCTCACCGCAATGTCGCTACCACGGCGGGCCAATGTCAGGAACCGCTCAATTAGATCCTTTGATATCCAATTCGGCCCTCCCGGGAACAGACGCTGTAGTTGTTCTTCGTTTAGGTCCAAGTCCTTCGTCACACGCGGTTGCTTGCTCTGCGCCAGGGGTCTAAGGATTGCGATCTGAGAATCACGGAGCTTCCACTCGCCAAGCAGAAGTCCCAATGGCAGACTCTGTGCTCCAGTAGCGAGCTGGTAGATATGTTCAATGATCCGAAATCCCTCATCACCATTCACTACTAGATCCGGATAGTCCAACGCTTTGATCACTTGGTTCCAATTCATTTGTGGCGCAGCTCTGTTGATCCCATGTGTGAATACATCGAGATCCCATGCGGCTGGCTGTGTGTTCACGGTCTCCGCGGACCCACTCGCATCGCCCCCATTTTGCATGCCAGGCTGCCAAGAAATACTGTTCGGAACCCCATCTGGGTATTTGGCCATCACACCCAGAGCATGTGCTACAGCGGTTGCACTGAAAGGCTTCACCTCATCTAGGAATTGGTCAAAGACTTCCGGTGAGCTCATCACAGATGCTCCAGTATCCTTCAATACTTCTCCAAACATGGACCGCTGTGTTCCCTCAGACAAACTCATTTCTTTAAAATCCATCGATAGAGTCTTGTTCGGTGGTTGATTCATAAGGTGCTGTACGTACCACAGTGGCTGCCTGTCTTGAGAGGCGCTTGTATCGTAGTAGAATGCTATCAATTGAGTCCACTTCTCCGAGTCCAATCCAAACGTACTCCACAACCGATGTAAAAGAACCAACACTTGTTCCAAAATACGATTGTCTACCCGTTCGTTTCCTCTGTCCTCAGGAATGAGGGAATCGTGCATTAACTTCTGCACCTGAACCCTTGCTGCCTGGGCTAATTTTACGCTTGCAGACTCACAACAAACTAAAGCAATTAAAAGTGAAATTTCAAATGGATATTTTTGTCTTTCACCAACCCCTACGAATGCGTCGGCTGCCCCGCGAGCACCAGAAGCTGTGTACCGTTCACCAGCTCTGCCAATACTAGATGTTGTCGCCCCTGGCGCCAATGCACAGCCTTTTATTGTCTCTAGTAGCGCGTGACGATATGATTCCTGTCCTCGATCGCTCTCTAAGAGTACTGAAACTAGCCCATAAATTGCTTCTTCGTATACGCGTTCGTAGCTGGACTGTGCTAATGCATGCAATTCGGATATGGAGTTCTGAAACTCTGCCGACGTTGAATCGTTTGGCAACTGTGACACAATGAGCTCGACTTGCGATGATACTACCGCCCGAGGGTCGAGAACCCGTGTCATTATGCCATATAGCTAAATATGTGCTGTGAATAATGTACAAATTCCTACATATTGCACAAATTGTATGTGACTTATTGAAAGCGCCCTCCGCGTGATCTAGTAAGAGATCCATGTCTGAAATAGTCACAAGACCTGGCCAATGGTCCATTGCATTATAGTGGCCAATGCGAGGGACACTATCCCATATGGAGAGATCGTGAGACCTCTGTTATGCGTCCGGAGCTCCCATACGTGCATAGTCGCGCATATGATGGCGCTCTTTTTGCCTTTTCCGAAAACGCTCAGCTCTTCTCTGCACAAAATAACGATCATCTCATTCCGTGCGGCCCCCAAAAAAACATGAATACTTTCGCTCCCTTTTCTTATCTGCACCCGGGAACGGAGGGTTCAAAAAGGCCACAGGACCATACTGCAGAAATTGCGGTGGGGAGAAAGGAAACAGATTTTCGTGAGGCCTTCTATACGCAGCGAATGGGTGAAGCGCAGTACATTCAGTATGCACAGCGCCGTCCTCACCCACATGAGGCAGTTGTGGCTCTCGCTGTCTCGGGTCCGCACCCCCTTCATTGAGTACTGCGACGTGCCCACCCTTTCCGGTACAGTGTACTCTTTGGCGCTCTGGCTTTTTGGTCCTCGCGAGCCATTACGCAGGACCCAGCAGTCAGGAACGCCAGCCGAAAAAAAGAGTAAACACTGAC
>PDIP01000017.1:235888-269980 GCA_002811645.1 Corallochytrium limacisporum
TTCATTTTCTTTTTCTTACTTGCCTTCTTTTTCGTGAACGGTGACCGGCGCTGGGCCCGCTGCGACGAAGCGCTCTTCCAAAAAATCAAGCATTATCGCGAGCGAGCAACAGCGCAGTGAGATGACAACCACCAACCACTGAGGCCCCCCCCGGGCGGGGGAGGGAGGGGGACTTTGCTGAAGAGGATAAGTGGCCTTCCCAACGATGTAGTGCACATCCCGCACAGTAGTACGTTCTGACCAACAGTATGCTTCATTGCTAGAATACGAAAGGTATACAGAAGATCTACAGTCCCAAACAATCAATGAGTAGAACTAAACTCTAAAACCGGGACCGCGGAAACAAATACTATTACGAATCAAGAAGAGCCAGTATATTCCATTTCATTCGCAATGACAAGTTCCTGATTGTGTTCGGAGGAGGTTTGAAATATTAGTTTAACATGCCTGAAATCTGGAATGGATTTTACATGACGGGCAAGCCGTCAAAGAAGGACTTGCAAACCATGCTTGATAATGTCCGCAAGTCGGCTACATTGGGCACACACAGCTTGGAAGTCTTCCCCGAAGGTATAGACGTCGAGGAAGTAGCTCTGGACTCTGAGACTGTTCGCAACGCTCTGCAACACATTACTAACCTGTCAAACAAATTCAACAAAAGTCACGCAGTTCTCTTCCGAGGATACCCAAGTAGAGTCAGGTCACGAGCCTTTGGAGACTTCATGCGAAACTGTGTGACCTCGCATTACCAGAGCAAGAACCGGGGATTTGGTGATAAGTTGAATTCTGCAATCACCTTCTTGGAGCACTTATCTGGTATCGACTCGGACAAGATTTTGACTACATATGCATCTTGGAGATTGTACCTGGAGGAGAATGAGGCAGGTGCGGGCACTGAAATTCTCCATGGTGCCCAGTTCTACTTCGCAGTTGTGAGCGGGTCTCTGTTCTCATATACGAGTGGCATCATCCCTGATATCCTCTGGGCATTTCTGTATGGATGCCAAGACAGGGGAATCCGGTCGGCCTTCCAATTGGATTTGTTGTGTGAGCCAGACCCTGAAAAGAAGCAAGCTGGCATTGAGGTCTGGGGTTCTTTCTTAGACCTTGCACAGCAGCTGGGTATTGATGAGCAGATCATGGTCCGCACTCAAAGGATTTTTGCGGTGATCCTCCACACCCTCTTCCTGGAATTCGATGCCGATGACCATGGCAACGCGGTTGTAATGGGCCACATGGACGTGCTTTCACGACTTATGGACGTCAATCCATCGGACTTGAATCGGGCCTTGACAAGAGTTGAAATTGATTTGGGTGATGTTGTGGAAAATGAACCCATGAAGTTAGATGTAGCAATGCAGAATCAGCTTCAGTTTGTTCAGATTCTTTTCCATGCAATGTATTTTGTTCTTGTTGAAGAAGTCAATCAGAGCCTTGCGACGGATATGTCTCAGAGCGTGGACTACCACACCGTCGATATTATCAACTGCAGAGAGGCCCAGTTGGAGAATGAATTTGGTGGCTGGAACGACGCTGCTGGTGAAGTTCTGTCTGTGTTCCTTCAGAACTACGTCATTGAAAACCTTGATGAAATGTCAGCTGGAATCCCAGACCGTGAGGTCTTGCGAGCCAGGGATGCTGCTCGCTTCTGGTATAATACTCCCGACAGTGTTCTGAGAATCACAGGTGAGTGCTTCGAGAGACACATGTTCTCACAAAAGGCATTCAGTCAGACTTTCCGCGAAGCAAATGACGACAAAGAATATGACAGCATGGTGTTTAGTATGAACGGTACTCACCTCGATGTATCTCGGGACGGGCATCTCAGGAAATACGAGACGAAAGAATTCATCAAAGACAACCAAATGTTTGATCTGGAAAAAGCAAAGGGGGCCCTTCTGAAGGTAGCCAGGCATCCTGAGCTCCTGTGGATTCCGCAGACCTTCACCTGTGAGTTTGGACTGATTTCTAATCTTGAACCTGCGAACGACAGGGGAATGTCAGCTCGGGCCGAATCCTCTGCGGGAAATTTGATGCGTCTAATGGCCGCCATCAAATTGCACCACCGATCCTTCGATCCGGCAATATTCTACTTCTTCCGCAGGGGAACGGTACCATTGGACATCCAAGCGCGTCACCTCGGAGTTGATCTTGCAATCTACTGTGAGCACAATGTCAAGGTTGAGATTTCAACGGAATACTTGTCCAAAATGATTGGCGACCAGGCCGCAGTCAAAGCGGTGTTCAAGCAGATCGGCATCAGGTACGAACCAAGTGGATACGGAGTATTGATTCCTCCAATCGCTCTTCGTATGATCGAGGCTAGAAAACCGGCTCCTAAAATGGCACCATCTGTAAAGCCCACTGCAGCAGAAGAGAACGGTAAATACACAGAGAAGGAAGGCTCAGCTCTTCCTGAAGCACAGGCTACGTACGGCAACCTAGAAACTGGAGTTGCCAATCTTTCTGTGAAGGACGCGCCTGGGCAGGACGGAAATGTGTACGGAAATATGGACATTATCAACAACGGATCCCCGAAAGCAGTCACGCACGCCGCACCTGTGCAGTCTGGGGCAGGTCCTGTATATGGCAATATTGACGACACGCGAGGCGGTGCCCCCAGTGAGCCCGCGTCCGGGCAAGCTCCGTCTCCTCCCTCGGGACCAGTGTATGGCAATGTTGACCCAGCGAAAGCTGCTGTGGCTGCAGCTGCTGTGGCCGCGGGGTCTTGCAGTAGATTGACCCAGAATGTACAGCCAGTCTATGGTAACATGGGACAAGTGCAGAAGCCTGGTCCATTGCAGGCCAATCAAAATGGCCCAATGTACGGAAATCTAGACTCGCCGGCTGCAGGCTCTGCCGCTGGTGCGGGGAATCACGGACGAGGCTCAATGCATGACACGTACATGACCCCTGACGAAATTGATCGCAATACCCCTCCTGAAATTGGAATCCAACCAGTGGTACAGACTCCACCTGAGGAGCACCGAAAGCGGCCGTCTGAGAACTCAACTGTCTCCGGTGGCACCCACCGACCGCGCATGCCGACCTTGCGTCTTACTATGCGGTCCAATGCCAGTGGTGAGGCCTCGAGCCATAGTTCGTCTCCACGAATAGGCCGGCGACACATGTCAGTCTCTTCGGCAGCCAGTGGACGCCCTGATTTTGGCAGCTTTGACATACGCCAGATCTACCCAAACATGGAGCGAGGTGAAGCTGAACGGGTCCTTGCGGAATACCCAAACGGAATTTGCTTGATTCGGTCCAAGCCGGGACAGGATCGCAAGTATCCATTGAGCTACAAACTTTCTGAGGGTGTGGTACGACACTTTATTGTCCATCGTGATCCCCGTTCTGACACTCCGTGGTATATGCATGAGACCGCCCAGTTTCGAGCACTTGGAGATCTCCTAACATTCTACACAGAGACTCCCCTGGATGATGACAACCATGTCATCCACGGCTATGCTTGGCAGACGAGGCCTTGGCGTGCACCGGATCACAGGCACACGGTCTCGAACACAAACATTGCGACTACGGCACGTACCCCCAGCCTTGGCAGTGGTGCAGCATCTGTGAACAGCGACATACCTCCAAATGAAAGAGTTCGCCGCCTTGACGCGGACATTGCCTCCTTGCGTAAGAGCATCGATCTGCAGCGCGTGCGAGAGAATCTGCATCGCGAGAAGCAGGCCAAGCTCGGCTTCTTGCAACGTAAAGAGAAAAGGCAACTGCAGGCAATCATCGATGAAGCCTGCGAAATGCAATTGCAGTACAGGAATCGCATTGCCAGCATGGAGAAAGAGAAGTATCGCCTGACTGCGGGTAACCGCGGACAGGGAAGTTCAATGCAGGACATGACCAATTTCCGCCCGTTCCAGTAATTTGCACACATGAGTTGAGAAAAGTGAGGGACACTTGCTTTAAAGAATTAGAAATCCTACACTTTATTCTAACAAAGGTATGTTATTGAGCTGACTTAGTTTTCTTGTCACTCAAGGACGGTAGCACATCTGTGGCTGCAAGGTATGCGGCTCATTGAGCTTGCGGTAGGCAAGGTGCACCCAACGGCATGCAAGTGGCCTCGTGTACCTGGGATCGATAACTTCTTCCACGTTGAACGCAGCGGCAGCCCGCAGCGGGTTGCGGACAGGTTCGAATTGTTCCAACAGGGCATCCTTAACAGCCTTGGGATCCTCTGCGGCTTTCAGTTTCGCTTTGTATGCAGCCTCAATGCCACCTTCAAGGGGGAGGGACCCCCAGTCACCGGACGGCCAGGCCACACGGTAGTTTGGATCACCCCGATCAATGAATGCTGCCCCAGCTACACCGAATGCACGCCGGACAATGGTTGTGAAGAAGGGTACGGTTGCCGTGTACAGTGATGCCATTGTTGTGGCGCCTTCACGAATGACACCGCTGACCTCAGCCTCAAGGCCCACCGCAAATCCTGGCTGGTCCACAAGGTTCAAAATCGGTAAATGGAAAGTCTGACACAGGTCCACATGGCGCCTGACCTTCCGTGCAGCATTAGAGTCGAGCGCACCTCCCAAATGCTCCGGATTCTGTGCCAAAACGCCCACAGAGTACCCATCGAGTCGAGCCAAGCCCACTATCATACTGCTTCCCCATTCCTTGCCAATTTCGAAGAATGATTCACGATCAACAACGGAATCGATAATCTTCCTCATGTCGAATGGCGAGCCACGTGTCTTTGGCACAATAGAAGCCAAGCCATCATCCGTGCGTTTCGGATCGTCTTTCTGCGCATCAGCAAGATTTCGTGGCGCTAATTCGTAGGCATTCGTCGGCAAATAGCTGAGGAATTTCCGCACATGCTTAAACGCTTCTTCCTCGCTTTCAACTACCTGGTCTACAGATCCGTTGGTACCAGAGATGCTCCAGCCACCCAGTTGCTCCTTGGTAAGGCTCTGATGGGTTGCGTACTCTACCACAGGCGGACCAGCCACAAACAGCTGGCTCAAACCGCGCACCATGACACTAAAATGAGTCATCATCGCCCGGGCAGCGCCTAGTCCAACCACAGGGCCGAGGAGTAGACCACACACGGGGGCGACGTTGAGGATGTCCACTTGCGCCCTCCAGCCCACCAGTGGCGGTGCGTAGGAATAACCTGCATCCAGCATGGTAGTAACTGATCCACCTCCCGAACTGCCGTCAAGCAAGCGTACCATGGGAATGCGGAAGTCCAGAGCCAACTTCTCCATTTGAACCTGCTTCAACCAGATAGCACCGTCGGCATGGCCGCCGCGTATGGTAAAGTCATCTGCACCAACCATGACCTCTCGGCCATGGATTCTACCCTGTCCGCCAATGTAGTTAGCAGGGTGTGATTCGATCTCGTCTCGGCCCATATTGGCATACACTGTCTTGCCGGCAATGCTACCGATCTCGTAAAATGAGCCCTTGTCGAGGAGCAAGGCAATTCGGCTGCGGGGATCCAGTTTACCAGCGCTATGCTGGCGCTGCAGACCCTTCTCACCGCCCATTTCGAGGGCACGTGCGCGGCGGCGATGAAGTTCATCGATGGCATCTTTCCATAAGTTGTCTGCGCTCGGGGCAATTTCTGGATGCTCATAGCTTTCCTTGATGTGGTCGTACAGAACTTGCAGTCGTTTGTTGGCTTGGGATGCTGACGTGTCAGGCTCCAAAATTAGAATTGGTTCGCCCTTTTTCACTAGCGACCCAGCAGATATCACGACCGAAGCTACCCTACCCTCCTCCATTGCACGGATGCTGTGCTCCATTTTCATGACATTGATGTTGCCAACAACAGTAGAGCGGGACACCGATTCTCCCTTCTTAACATTGAGCTGACTAAGCATGCCACTCATCGGTGCTCGCACAGCAAGTGCACCATCAGCAGCAGCTCCTTGATCTTGTAAGGCAGATGGATCAGAACCACCGACAATCTCCTCCAGCAGGGTCAAGCGTCCATCGTTGGTGAGTACAGCACGTCGCTGTGATAGAGCTTCTCCAGGAGCCTCTGGCTGTCGGGGCGCCAGCTGCGGTCGGATGGATCGGTCAAAATGCTCGTAGATGCGCTCGCCATCTGTTGTGGTCACAGTGTCCTGCACTACTGTTGGGTCTTGGAGAACTGCGAGGATCATGTCACGGTTTGTGGAGATCGGACCCACGTGAAGTTCACGCAGAGCTGCAGCCATCCGTTGCAGACCATCTGCCCGTGTACTTCCTCGGCAAATGACCTTCAAGAGCAGTCGATCATAGAATGGAGGCACTTCCTGGCCAAGCACTACACCAGAGTCGATGCGAGTAAAGGGTCTCAATGGGTAGTGAAGGCGGTTGATTCCAAGGCTCTCCGTATGACTCTCCATGTTGATTCGGGCCTGAACAGCCATGGTGCCACGATCTGGTGTTTTAACATCATGTAGGCCCAATTCCCGCAGAGTCGCACCTTGACCGATAAGCAACTGATTTTGCACAATATCAACTCCAGAGAATTCTTCAGTTACTGTATGCTCCACCTGGACGCGTGGATTGACTTCAAGGAAGTAGTATTCTCCACTAGTTACATCAACCAGAAATTCTACAGTTCCAGCGGATCGATAATCTGCTGCCCTTGCGATTGCGATGGCAGACTCCCAGAGCTTCTCACGGATCTTCAAAGGTACACCATCGGCGGGAGCAAACTCCAGAAATTTTTGACGCTGAAGCTGCAAACTGCAGTCCCGATCCCATAAATGAATCACATCACCTGTTTGATCCGCAAGCACCTGAACTTCGACATGTTTTGCCCGTGCGATATACTGTTCAACAAAAACACTAGGATCCCCACTGCTGGCCACACCTTCCGCTGAACACTTCTGGAACACGGGCTCAAGTGCATCAGAGCTTTCCACGACTCCAATACCTTTGCCACCTCCACCGTTCACCGCTTTCAACAAGAATGGATAGCTGACTACTCCTGATGCCTCCTGTACGATGGACTGCAGTTCTGGGAACGTCCTTGCGCTCTGCCCGCTGGCCCAAGGAACGGGGATCCCCAGAGTTTGTGCAACGGCCTTGGCCTGCAACTTGTCACCCAGCATGGACAAGGTCCGGGCCTCCGGTCCAATAAAGACGACTCCAGCATCTAGACATGCTTGTGCCAACTTAGGGTCCTCGCTGAGGAATCCGTATCCTGGGTGGAGCGCATCTGCACCCGCTTGCTTGACTATGCTCATGATGCCTTGAAGGTTCAAATATGCAGAGCTCGGATGAGGCATGGTTTGACCAGGGGGTGGCGGTGGTGTTGGAAGCTCAAAGCTTTGCGTTGCTTCATACCTGTGCGGTGATTGACTGTCCTCTTTACCGTAGACTGCTATGGTACGAATGCCCAGTTCTTGAGCTGCGCGAATAATCCGAAGGGCAATCTCCCCTCGATTTGCGACTAGCAGTTTCGTGATCTTTGGCATTGTTCAGCCGTTTAGCGCACTATTGACTTCCCAAACCAATATTTCACAAATTGTAGGCTCTTCGTGTAGAAATGAGTCTGAGATACCTGTCCGACCGCAACATCAGATCTTTCTCGAGGCCGTGCGCAGCACACCCGGGGAGGAGGGGGCTCTGCAGATCCTCAGCTGACCCACACACACTACCGAACACAGCAGAGTGCGTAGTTTGATTTTATTCTTAGTATACCACTGGACCGCTTTCGACACCACACTGGTGCGGGATCTATAAATAGGAGAGGGGCTGCGCTCCAGGCCGACTCTTTTCACTTTAGAAAATATTGATCTTAGAGTATATGATTGATTTTAGTTTTTGGAGATTATATTGATATGCAATGCAGCTGTATACGAAAGTAGAAGGCATCCACAGAGATGTGTTAGTTTGAAGGTCTCGTGCCCAAGGTGTGTACACAAATGAGAAAATGGTGGTTTTACGTCAGGTTGGTTGCTCCTGGAGCATTTTCGTCAACGTCTTTGACTATCGAAGACCGTCGTGATTGGTATCATCATTCTGGTAACCACTATCAGATCCCAAGAAAATTACAAAAACTTACCATTGCAATGTCACTTGTACTCGTAGTATGGGCGTTGCATCAGTCGGGTTCCGATGACCTTTTCGTCTCCACGACGCATTAAGATGCAGGCCGCACCATCGTCGGCTCTCCGTCCCATACCAGTCCGGGTGAGCGTGTGTGTTTTTGTCCGGATGACTCGCGCTAACGTGACATCGCTGCGCTTTACCCTAGCTTTTGTCACATTTGGGTTGTCCTGTTTGATAACGACTGTGGTGATCTCGCCCAGTTTCACACCACGCTCTCTGATGCACTTGGCCAGCCTGCCGCCAGAATTATCGGCGACGCGCATAACCTGTCCGAATGTCATGGTTGACCTTTGCGAGTTTCTCGTAAGTGTTAGTTCCCAACGAATTTCACATACAGGACTCGTCTACTCCTTCGAACAATACACACTGTGTCTTCCTGTATGTTCTATTCGCTTTTCTATGAATTCATCTTATGACCTTGGATTTTTCGAATTCGTATGTAGCATCACATGCGATCTCTCTCGAATACCCATGCAGCGGCGCTCTGGTGAAACCTGCGCGCTCCCCGTGTTGGCCAGTGTGGCTCATCCCCCTTCCCCTCATGGGGCCGGGGGGGGGGGCAAACAAATGAATGGAGTGGCTGTAGTGGCTTGTTCGCGATAAAACTGAATACCTTGTTAAATGCATTGAATTGGGCGACAAGTCTGAAACTACGAATAGCACAGTGTTCACGTACAGGCGGAGCCCGTTCACCAGGGCCATCGCTGTTGAACATGGCCTGCTCAAATTGTCCATCGGTACATGACTGCAATAACATTCATCAAACACTGCGACATCGTCCAGAGACAAGCATGAAGTGTTCCGTTTGTGATTGGAATATTCCTGCTGATGCTAGCATGAGTTCGCAGGAGGATTCTCATGCCTCGAATGATTTGACGCACATTCAGGTTTGTTTCATTCGTGGACTCTGTGCATGCCGTTGAGCGATCACAGTCTCTCAGCAAGCCCATCTGTATTACGTAGAATAGGGTAGCAAAAGAAGACGGATGAAGATGACAAAGTCCAAAGGAACAAACACCACACGCAACCAAAATCGGGAGGACCTCGAAGGCAGCACAGCGGCTTCAATCTCAAGGGCCAGGTAGAGGTGTAATTTGCTGCGTTAAGCACTTCCATGGTTGCTTCGTTTCAATCAGTTTGGAACCATGATGAAACCTGCCTGCCTGTACCGACTTGGGATATCTTCTGTTCGACGTCAAATGTGCGATGTGTCAGTGTCCACGGTAGTACACCGACCAATGGCAGAAAGGAGGCTTTTTTTGGGCCCTGAACTGAAATAATCGTATTCCCTGCTTGCTGCTTGCTGCACATAGGTCAGGTAGTGTGCCATGTCCTTTGGATGGATTGTGTAGTGCAGAGAGCTGATATCACCAGCGTCTGGCTCTGCCTGACGAAGAAGACGTGGAGCATCGGGCTTCTAGTCCAGTCCGGGAGGAGATGGTAACGGATGCCTACAAGATACAATCTACTACTGCCCACGGTGCGATGTATTTGGTGTAGGCGGTGGCTCTTAGGCACTTTGAGCGCAAACTGGGAGGCCCATTTTTTAGGATCGTCTCCGCGCCCACCCTACTCGAATTGGGGAGGGGAAATAGAGGGCGCTGATTGGCCCAATTTTGCAACACCGTCCCGGAGGGGGGGCTGACCCGGTGTAGGTGCAAAGATGCACAGTCATGCACACCAGCCATTCCTAATATTTTCCATTGGAAAGGGATTCAGATCGCAAGTGGGCGCAGGGAGAGCTATCTGTTGATGCCATCGTGAGAATATGAAGGGTAGAATTAACTGCCGGAAAGGCTGCTCATGCTGGCAGCCATGGCTAGGGATCGGTACAGAAATACGGAATGGACAGTAGTGTGAACAGGGAGTCGTACCTGAACGTCTCCAAAGCAGCGAGCGAACCCGTTCTATGGGAAGCATACCCACATTTGCAAGGCAGCTTTCTCTCAGCGCCTGGGAGATCGAAATTCTTCTTTAATGTTATCGAGCACTCCAGCAGGCAATTGTATGCCATCTCCCTTCACGAGTATAAAGTACGTCAACTATAGCAAGTATAAGGTATATTTCCTTCACTGCAACTCCACCTTGCATTTTGCAACCGTGTGACGTGGACTGGCGCCTCTAGCCAGTCATCCCAAGACTCCTACTGAGCCCTTAGATATCCTTGCACATCCGATGAAGGAAACAAAAGCAGGGATCGTAGGAACCTGGTAATTATCTCCGAGACCGTGAATTCATGCCCCAACAGAATAGCATACACAAAGCGATGGGATTTGTCCATGTCAAATGCACTTTGGTCCTTCGGACCCGGTTGATGAGTGAAGCAGCCCAGTTACACCTCTAACTCCTCCCAGGGAGGGCCAAAGCGTTGCTGCGGCAATGGACAATAGCCGACGGACATAGACCGAAGAAGGGTGTGTAAGGGGTGGGCAAGAATCGATGGGGGAAATAATTCATGAATGGCGCCGGCTCTCTCAATCTCTCCATCGAGCGGACAACTAAGAACCCCCGTCTTCGCATTTTCTACCGCCTGGGGCTCGTAGGGACGCAAAAGGGGTGCACTCGTCCCGTATTTCGTTGCTTCACTCTGTATAGAAAAGTGAAGAGTGTGACGATAGCCAAGAGAGGAAAGAGAGACCCTCCGAGGGGGGAAGGGCGCCACGGAGTGAGAGTGTAAGACAAAACTGGTCGTGCCCGTAGCTCGCCTGGTCCACAGCAACCGCTTTCTGGACAAAGTGATTTCTTCGTGGACAGCAGGGCAATACATTTGATACTTACAACGAGAGTTTAAAGGCTTCGGTGAGGACCCCTGGCCAAGATCCCCGTCATTGTCTCGTTCAGCCATTGAGCAGACGGGGTCTCTGCCAGGGAAGAGTGATCTACGAGCTGCTACCGGTCGACTAAATGACAACCATTCATATGTGGCTGGAGACATTGATGCTAGAAAGTCTGTGCACTCCCTTGGCACGAATCATAGATATGGGTGTAGAGACAATGGTCAGTCACCTCGGAAATCCCATGTAGTCTACCTTCGCAGGGGTATTTGCGATCGTAGAACTCTAGGCAAACCCTGTCACCATCAGGGAAAAACGCGAACTCTGGCTTTGTGTAGCCAAGCCAGCAAAGTGTAAAGTGTGTGTAAGTGTGTGAACAAGTCGTAAAGAATAGGAGAAAGCGAGAGTACACCTCTCCTGACAGATCTGGGAAGTCAACAGAATTATGAAAGCTCTTCTATGTGGCACTGCCGCATTGGCATTGGTATCTGTTGCCAGAGGGCATGTGGGTCATCATGCACCAGAAAATCAAAACCATCTTGTGCATGAAAACGAACACGTGTGCACAGGTGCAGTTGACGGTGGACTGGATCCGAACTTTCTCCGTGCACCGCAGGCGTACAACTCCCACATTCAGCGCCGCGATGGGGTCTTTGGAGGGGCATACACAAACCTGCGAATCACTCCAGTCTACGCCGACATTAGTGGTCTGAGTGCTGCTGAACAGGATGTCCTGACTAACCAGGTAATGCCAGGTGCAATCACATACCTCGAAAATGCCATGGGTGTCATTCCTGTGAACGGAAACCTTGGTCTCCCTTCCGACAGCCGCTGCCAAGGGTACTACACAAGCGGCACATACGCTGGCAAGTGTGCATCCGCCAGCAACAGTGACGTCATGTGCCGAGATGTGGCTATCGATGAGAGCATGCTGGCCCCTCTAGAGGTGTGCAGCGTTGCCGATGGTTGCTCAATGCAAGGAGGTGGCGAGGGTGTTGCAGACACTGACTTCGTCGTCTTTGTCACATCCGTGTCGGAGCCTGGCTCGACCTGTGACCCAAACTCGTCAACTTTGGCTTACGCGCTTAGCTGTGGCCTGGATCAAAATGATCGTCCCGTGGCTGGCTATATTCGATTTTGTCCAAGCAAATTCAGTGCCAATGACTCTGCCATCAATCAACAGATTGGTACTGCTGTCCACGAGCTGTTGCACGCACTCGTATTCAGTCCCAACCTCTACGCGTTCTTCCGGGACGACAACGGCAATCCCCGCACGGCCCGTGATGCACTGGGATACCCTCCGTATAATGCTACCGGTTGGATTGCTGATGAGAACACCATTAAGGCGTTCGAAGAGCGTGGACATACCGTAACTAAGATTGTGACCCCCCGTGTGGTGGAGGCTGTGAAGCGCCACTTTGACTGTCCAACTTTGAATGGAGCGGAGCTCGAGGACGGTGGTAGTGGAGGTAGCGCTGGTGCCCACTGGGAAAAACGTCAATTCTACGAGGACGTCATGATTGCTGTTTCGACTCCGAACTATTACCTCTCTATCATGGATTTGGCACTCATGGAGGACTCTGGCTGGTACAAGGCGAACTGGTCTGTCCAAGAAACCTTACCGTGGGGTTTCCACGAGGGGTGTAGCTTTGCGACTGATGAATGTATCTCTGACACTGGTGAGGCACTTGATGATGCCCATTTCTGCACCACGACCACTGATGGGTGCAGTGCAGATTACACAGCCAAGGCCCGCTGCAATGTTGTTAACTACGGTAGCGATCTACCTGGACAGTTCCAGTGGTTCGAAGAGAGCACACAGGGTGGCCTGAACCAATTCTTTGATTACTGCCCGTACTACTGGGCATTTTCAAATGGTGACTGCCGCAACCCATCGAATGAGGGAGCCAACGCTGCACTCTATGGCGAGACCTATGGCAGTAATTCAATTTGTCTCACTGGAACCCTTCTGGATGATAGCTATGTTCCTGTGGACACCGCCAGTGGTCTGTGTATGGAGCATCGCTGTCTGTGGGTCGACTACAGTGTTCAGTTGGAAATTCGCCCAGTTGGGGGTGTGTGGAAAGAGTGTACCCCTGGTGGAAGCGTTAGTTTCCCTGGGTACACCGGATCCATCGATTGTCCTCCCGCAAATGAAGTGTGCCAGCTATGGAAAAATGATATTTGGAACCATCAGAACCTGCCAGCGGGTGTTGTCGCCGTGGAAGAAAATGTCAATGAACCTGCTGCCGACTGGACACCTAATGGGTTGGTGACGGAAACTACATCTTCTACCACCCCTGTTGAGGAGAGCACTACTACATCAGAGACCAGCTCGGCAACCACAGATCCGACTACCACCACCACTACGGATCCGACCACTACCACCACTACGGATCCGACCACTACCACCACTACGGATCCGACCACTACCACCACCACTACGGATCCGACTAGCACTAGCACTACGGATCCGACTACCACCACTACTACGGATCCAACTACCACCACCACTACGGATCCGACTACCACGTCGACGACGACGGAGGATCCAACCACTACCACACCCTCCTCTACCACTGAGGACCCGACATCTACAAGTACCACGTCCACCACAACAGAGGATCCGACCACGACCAGTGAACCGACGACTATTACCAGTACCTCTGAGACCACAGTCACCACAACAGTCACCGAAGACCCAACCACAGCAACGACAACAATTTCCACGACGATCACCGAAGATCCGACGACGACAACAACTACAGTTTCAACGACTGTACCCACGACAGTCTCCACCACCACCACCTCCACCACGGTCGTCACGGAGACTGTGACGGAGCCCTTCACAGATTCTGAGACTTCACCAACACCGCTTGAGACTCCCCCTGAGACCACTGCCACAGAGACCACTGTAACACCGGAGATTGACTTTGACGTCAATGACAAGATCGACCCTGATGAATTTGGATATGCTGCTCCCCTTCGTGAAGAGGATGATGAGATGGTCGCCCTCTACATTACTGGCATCAATCGTACTGCGTTTATTGCGGACGAGACCGTGTACCGTTTCCGATTGGCAGATGCCATTAGTGCTGGTACTGGTACTGCTTTTGACGGCAATGATGTAAAGATTCGCCAGGTGAATCAGCAGCTTATTGGGATTCAGGTCAGCATCACCGTCCGTGACCCTCAGGGCAATGTCCAATCTGCAAGTCTTCTGGTCCGTGTCCTTCTTTCCGTCCTTAATCTGCTAAACGATGCAAGTGGTCTAAATGTACGTGCCGCCGAAGCCTTTAACATTCCGAATGATACCTTCACTCCAGTCGATGTTCGCGAAGAGAACATTCAGGCGGCAGCTGAGACTGTCCTTGGTGAACTGCCAGGTGGCCCATCTCTGCTTAGTATTTCTTATGCGGCCCAGCAGCCTGTGTCTCAAGAAAAACGCCGGGAGCTGACTAGTGTTCTTGCTCTCGATCTGAACATTCGTGACGGCGAAGGGTCGTACCAGCTGTATCGATACTACGTCGATGAGGAAGACAACGGGGCTTCGTACACCTACAGTGGAGATAGCGAGCAACTGTGGATTAGTGAAGCTGCAAACATCAACAACCCCACCGGTCCTGAAACTGACGATGAAGAAGACAAAGGGTTCATGGGCAAGGCGCTCAGTGGTTCTTTCCCTGAAGTCCTGGTCCCAGTTGCTATCGGTCTCGCTTTAATCGCCGTGATTGCCGCTGTCACCATTGGTGCTATCCGTCGCAGGCGACGCGGTGCTGTTACTACTGGCAAGCGTGCAGGCAGGACCTCTGGCCTTGGCACTGGTGCCGAGAACGCCGAGCAGTACGACGATGACATGCGCATGTCCTACTATCACCTTGAGCGGGCTGGTTCTACTCAGCTAGACCAGTCCGTTCCTCAAGGGGTTCCCCGCGCGTACTATAATCGGAGCGACTATGGAACCGACTGCGATGATGAACAGTGGGACGAGCCCATTTACAACCGCGTCGTGTAAAGATATTAAACAGCTACTATTTCTTTATGTCTAATACACTGGAACATTGTTGTGTGTCTACGCTATGATTCCATAGTGGCGCAGCTTGGAAAGGAAGTCGGAGCGTGCATGGTAGCAGCCACTCATACGACGGAAGCCAGTGAATTCCTTGCGACCGTGCATCACACGCCAGTTGTCAAAGATGAGTGCAGTTCCGGGTTGCAAGGAAAAGGTGTACTGGTTGGACGGGTCATTACACATTTTCACCCAAGTGCGGACCGCACGGTAGAAAGAATCAAGGTCTTTAGACTCTACGTGATCCTGGACATCGCGGTCGTCGTCGTTCCAGCGGATGTGCTGAATGTCACCATGTTTGTCCTCAGTGATAACCGGATACTCCGTCTTCATGTTGTTATGATGATCCTTGAAATGGAACTTCACCGTCTGGCGCTTCATGAATTCATACAGCTCAGGATCATTTTGCTTGAGAGAATTGGTAATGAAGAACCCGTCAGTAAGTGTGGACTCACCACCGACCACATTTTTAGCCTCCAGGATATGGAACATTTGTAGACCGGCAGGCTGATGCAGGTATGTTGTATCGGTGTGCGCTAGGAGCTCAAAGTTTGTGTAGGCAGTGTCCTCGTACTCCAAGTCAGGCACGAAGTCGTAAAACGAGCCGTACAGAGTGTTCATGATGGGCCCGATACGTGCTGCCATCTCCTCGGTCTTCGTGGGACACGCAGGAACACTCTGAATGAACGCGTAACCCATGGTCCATAGGTTCTTGAAGAGGCTGACCTGTGCCTTGATTTCGGTCTCTTTGTCTTCGCTCATCAGAGAGGCGTAGTCAACATCAGGACTGGCAACAGAATTGACCCTTTCAACATTCCAGAGGATACGATTGTGCTTGCTTTGGTTGGCTTTCGGGCCCTCTTCCTTGCCCTCAACTACGTTTCGAATGAAGGAGGTATGATATGTGCTCTCGTGACCGTCGCTCCATTTCACGATGACGTCTTCGCCCTCTTGAGATACTGTTTCCGCCTGCAGATCTACAGCAATGTCAGCAGTAGCTATTGAACGCTGACTTGTTGCGGCAAAGAAGCATTTTGCACACCGGCAATGGTCCCGAAGCCAAAGGGCGTGTAGGGGTCTTTTGACGCCAGGAATCGTCACAGCATCCGCTAATTGAGTACCATTCGGAGCAGTTGCTTGAGAATAATACCGGAGTCCCGCGGGACCAATGGTCCTGGACACATGAAAAGGAGAAATCTGTATAAGAAAGAGAAGTATAAACAATATGAAAGTTAGAGATCTGGTTGCTCAAATTCAAGGTGTTGATATCGGAAAATCAACCATGGACTTTCGAGGGTAACGTATCGACTAGCCCAAACTATGTCATTCCCGATTTACTATTTTGCACGTGAAACGAGCCAAACCAAGCAATGGAAAGGTCACTGGTTCGGTAGATACCAACATGCGTATGCTTGGTTACAGCCATATTGTACTTACCCTTGTGGAGACTACCCTCAGCATGTTCAAAGACACGGAGTTTCCGTACACTGCAGTCACTCCATTCATATATAGGCAAAGATCTAGTTCATTCTGCCAATGACCTTCAAATACACGTCAGTCGTGTCCAAAATGACGAGCTCGTACAACCAAGAGACCGATTTCCGCTATTGTGATCCACCACGACGCCTTACCCGCGTCACGTATCATCACCCTGATAGAGCTCTGTGACCAAAGCCATTGTGCACATTCACCGGGGTTTCCATAGACATTGCATAGAACAGAAGCACCACAATTCCGACTCGAATTACCAGAATTTCTCCGCTTTGGGCAGTACGACATTCCCATACCGAATGTACCACCGGAGTTGCTGGCTGGGATAAATCAATATTTCCCGAGCTCTAAGGCCGGCACATGCACAGGGCCAGGACCACTTCTTCATTTGATGGTCCAAGGGGTTGCGGTGTAAGATCATGTGCCGCGCCTCATCAACGAGTGGTGTGTAACTGTTGGAGTGACTCTTCCTTCTGTGCCTCATCCAACAGGAACAACCCCACTTCAAAAGGCCAGCAAAGCAGTCCAAACTGGGACGTACGGTGGATGATCAGAACAGCTCTGGGAATAGACTCCACCATGTGATTGGGGGTGCATGTTCTTTTCCTGTTTATGGTGCGCTCTCAGTTGAGCCGTTCTGATACTTCTGCCACTTTGTATGGTTTCAGAGTTTCGCTGTTGTTGTTGTAAGCCAAGGCACAGGCGAAGATTGCCGTGGGTTCTGGTACATGTATCCTTTGGCTGGTGCATCGTCTATTTCCACCAACGTGATACTTAATACATTGCATTTGAAATGTGAGTATGGAGCTATCAGGATACGAGCAATGACATTACTTGTTCCCAATGAGAGCGACGTAAACCCACAGTTACCATCCGAGGCAACGCAGAATCAATTTACAATAGGTACCCAGCACCGCGGCTGCTTCTCCTGGGTTAGGTGTTGGTTGCTCTGTTGAGTCTTTGGTGTAGGGCTGATTGAATGTTCAGGCCTACAGGATCTGTACGGTAAACAAACAAGGGATAACGAAGGCGTGAAAGAGGACGAGCCCCCCCCCCTCCGGCCTCCCCCCCCTTCAGCACAGCTGGGCGGCAAGAAAATCAGGCCCTTTTCCACGGGGGAAGCTAACGGATCACCCGCACGCATACGCCGCCAATTGAGCACGCCCTGACCACAATTGAAAAGCGGTCCAACTACGCCTGTGAGCCAAATCGCACCCACAGAACGGGTGGGGGGCCGAACGGAGAAAATATTGTTGTGACCAGGCATGACACCACGGGGTTTTCTCTTGAGGTGCATTCGAAGCCAAATTCTGACCAGATATCCCCGCAATCAAACCATACTTTCAGTATACAAAGTTTTGCGACTCATGGGTAGTGTTTGGGCCACGGAACCCAGATGCGTGTGGGGGTGTCAACGGAACTGGGGCAGAGCATGAAGTACCGTGTCGGCGTGTGTGCAGGACTGTTGCAGCTCAAAATCCCTACAAGCAGCCAGTTTGGTCTAATAGTGCTTCTTGACACCATTCTGATTGCCATAAACTCGGTCATGTTTGATTGGTATAAGTTTGCGTGAGTCGGAGGGTAAAGAATTATTGTAAATTTTCCTCTTTGAATACTACGGGAAATAGTCTTACTTACCGTTCATAGCTCAAAATGTCGCTTCGTGTTATGGTTACCGTTAAGCGGGTCATTGACTACGCTGTCAAGATCCGTGTCAAGCCTGACAAGCTCGGCGTTGTCACTGAGGGCGTAAAGCACTCCATGAACCCATTCGACGAGATTGCGGTCGAGGAAGCTGTCCGCATGAAGGAGAAGAAGCAAGTTCAGGAGATCGTGGCCGTGACCTGCGGTCCCGCTAAGAACGAGGAAACCTTGCGTACTGCACTAGCTATGGGAGCTGACCGCGGTGTACACGTTGTTGTTGATGGAGAAGACTACGATGGTTTGCAGCCCTTGGGTGTGGCCAAGATCCTCTCCGAGGTCGCGAAGAAGCAGGACGTCAACATTGTGTTCCTGGGTAAACAGGCCATTGATGACGATATGAACCAGACGGGACAGATGGTCAGTGCTCTTCTGAACTGGCCTCAGGCTACCTTTGCTTCAAAGATTGATGTTGATGGTGACAAGCTGGCTGTTACTCGCGAAATTGACGGTGGTTTGGAGAACATCAAGGTTAAGATGCCCGCTGTTGTCACTGCCGATCTGCGCCTTAATGAACCACGCTATGCCACTTTGCCCAACATTATGAAGGCCAAGAAAAAGAAGGTTGAGAAGATCAAACCCGCTGATCTCGGTGTCGATATTACCCCTCGCCTGAAGGTGATCTCCGTGGAAGACCCCCCTGTCCGTGAAGCTGGTATCAAGGTGGAAACCGTTGACGAACTGGTGGACAAGCTGAAGAACGAAGCCAAGGTCCTCTAAGTCTGTTCTTATTTTGTTGCGTTCAGAAAAACATGGACAAGAATGCTTTGAATGGTCATAATTTCAACCGCACTGCGGAGGTTCAGTTGGAGTTGAAATAATCTATTAAAATCGTCATAGAAAATGGAACTTACTATATCCACAAAAGAGCTGTCATGTTATTGGCATGGCGAGGACGCCAATCTAGAAATTCGGACCATGAACCGTTGACACACTAAGCATGGTCTTTCTCCATTAAACAATCTGTATCAATCAATTTTAGAATATTGATTATTTCCCAGCTGGGCGGTAGACTCCTATACTTCAGGTAGCCACTTCCCCTCCACGCCCGCTTGGTGGGCCGGCAGCCTAGGGGTGCGCACGGAAAATCCCGGCCCAACGCACACAAACCGTTGAAAGCATATTCATCACAGGCTATAGATACAAGGCACAAATGAAGGCTTCATCAATAGTACCTATGACTGTGCAGGCTGTGGCGAACCCTGTCAAACAACCAAAGACTGTTGACAGCTGGATCATGACTGTCACAGAGCTTCATCGCACCCATTGGGCATTACACGAAGGAAATGCCAGATGTGGAGGACTTAATGCAGGAGCTTCCCTCTGAAGTACAGGAAGCCATCGCACGGTCGCGTGTGCCCGACGAAAGCCTTGCCGTAGACTTGCCAGACTTTGTCCGCATCGCATACTCCCTAGTCGATATTCCAGTGCATGAAAACGTGATCGAGAGCCTGCACTTGCTATTCTCCTTGTTCCTTGAATTCCGTGACTCGCAGCACTTTAATCAACAGAGTGTTATGCCACTTCCTGTCACCAATGTTCACAAAATAGAATAGATTCTCGGATATGTAGGATCATTTACTTTGTGATTGCAGTACGCAGCGCAGACTTGCGACGCTTCTTGTTCTTAGTTTGTGACACCAGCTTACGAACCATCTGTTTCGTTTCATTCCCTTTCAGACGCATGTTGACATTTGCCAGATGATTCTCAGGCTTTTCCGGTTCTTGACGTGCCTCCTGTTTGTTGGTTTGGGCCACCTTCTCAAAGAGTGCGAGGAAGAACCCGATGGTACCATGCTCATCTGGTTCGGCCCGGACGCATTTGGATCCATCTGGGCACTCCCTGTCCCATCCGCGACCGGAGAAAGTTGGGAGACATTTTGTAAGGACAAAGTCTTTGTGCGATTCAAGGAACTTCTTCACCACTCTTTCATTCTCAACAGCATGTATGGAACATGTCGAATATGCAATTCTCTTAACCTTCGGGAACGTGGCTGCATGGTTGAGGCAGCTAAGTTGGAATTCACTTAACTTGGCAAGACGTTCATCCTGACTGTCTTTGCTTGCCTTGCGCTGCAGGATATTATCGAAACGATCGTGCACACCGGATCCTGAACAAGATGGATCCAAGAGGATATACTCAGTCAGATTAAATGGATCTGCTTTGGTATTGGTTTGGAGGAAGTCCTGGTGAAGCACTTCGATGTTTTTCGCGCCATGCGCATGAACTCGGCTTCGTAACAATTCAACACGATGAGGTGTGATGTCACACGCAATAATCTTACCCCTGTTCTTCATTAAGGCTGATAGGTGCAGAGTCTTGTTCCCAGGCGCTGAGCATGCGTCTATCACCACCGATTTTGCTGGCGGTGCTAACGCTAAAGCCGGAAAACAACTGGCCTTATTCTGTATCATCACTTTCCCACTCATTATCAACGAATGTTGATGAATATCTGTTGTACCCGGGAGAACAAGGAGATCCGGTACAAGATCGTCGACATAGAATTGCTTCAAAGTCAGGTTCTTCCAAGACCTCTCCTCGGCTTGTTCCCAGCCCTCAGAAACAAGCGTATCTATGACCTCTTTAGAGCTTGTCTTCAATGTGTTTATCCGGACAAATTTGGGATAGATTCTACCCTTCTTTACAGTTTCATCGTCTGCCGTAAGTGCCGCAGCCTGCTTCTTCAAGTCCTCAGCTTTTATCTTGAATGGTCTGACAAGACTGCCACCACATTTGAGTCCTGACCCACACACTACTTCATAGGCAAGGACCAGGAACATTTCGAGGTTAAATGACTCAAATTCTTGAGATCTTCGCTCAAACAGAGTCTTGAGCATGTCATAGTAGTTGAGCACCCCGTACACTAAGGCAGACACTATTTTCTTATTAGGGTACTTGCTTCTAAGGATGGTGGCCTTTACTGTACCACCCTTTTCATGCAAACTCCTCAGAGCATCACTTGCAGCATAGTACAGCCGGTTCGACCCACTGCGCAATCGACCGGAAGCCTTGCTGCTACCCATTTGCAAGGAAGTTTGTACCTAGCATGCTTTCTCCTACAAAAGGATTTCACAATTTCGAAATCGCAGTTATAGATGCACAAATCCTGAGGCAGTTCTGCCTTTAAATCTGTTGAGTACCTTCTTTATTTGCAGGAGCAAACAGTTCATAGAACCCAGCTTGAGAGATGGAGCACACGCAAAATCTGGACCCCACGCGCCAGTTAGAGTTTCCTCGGGAGGGAGGGTTTTGTTGCGTGGTGGACCGTTGAGGGAGGAGGGAGCGCACAGCAGCCCCACGCAACTACAGTAGTGGTTCCGTACACAAAGAGAACAGGGAGATGCAAGTTTAGACTAGTATCTGCGATTCATAAGAAAGAGTAAGGAGCTAGAAGATCGGAATGTATGATCGCTTCAGGGCGGATGTTCTCATAGAGCATATGTCTGTAACATTGCCAGACAGCAACCAACGTGTTTGATCTTCGCGCCGTAAGTCGCGCCCGTATTCCCATGCAAGTCCGAAGACCTGTGCAGAAGGGCGCCGGCTTAGTTAGCGCGTGTTGAAAACTCGAAGAAAAGAGTCATGCTCAACCCCAAAGGATCTATTGAATGTTTCTTGAAATACATGAGAACTGTGAGCGCGCCTTTCCGCTATTGCTACGCCTCATAGCGTTCTCGTCCTACTCTGTCCCTCCCCCTCCCTGCCTCTGGCTCTTCTTGTCTCTGTGTTATCCAGCAGTCATATATTAATCATACGCTGACGTAAGCGACCGTCTTTCCATCCTAGTTCTACCATTTTCCATGCCCCACCTGGTAGGCGAGCCCGAAGGCAAGAGCGGCGGAGGAGAGGATGGGCCGAGTCTCTGACTTCAGGTACTTGGAAAATAGCAAAGCAACACATGGCTTTGCAAGCATCCTCCCTAATTCACATCACCATCTGTGCGGAAACAATTAGACTAGGGCGTAAACCTAACCAATATGCTGATTAGGCGTTTGGCTGCCCTGGGAGGGCGGTCACTAACCGTTAAAGGATTGAACTTCTCAACAGAAGCGAGGAGAGTCTTCGCAACAATACCGGGTTCACAGCCACTAGCAAGGATATTCATTTGTAAGCCTGCCTTGCAATTAAGGTACTTTGCCACAGAGCCCAATGGAACTTCGGAACAGGAAAGTCCTAGGAAAACAACCATGCTAGATCATATCTTGAACACATATGTTTCAAGACTGAACCACGCGTTCACATTCCATCCCCATGAGTCTGCGGCGTGCATGGTTGGAATGGACATTTTGTCGATCTACGGTACTTATACAGCACTTGGTCTTTTGGGACTAGATTTCTCGGCAAACTTTGCACTTGCGTTTGCCCTTAGCCGGACCGTCCGCCGGTTGCGTTTGCCTATGGAGTTAGCCGTTGCAGGCGTTCTCGCCAAAATGGCCCCACAGCTAAGGGAAGTCAAGTTCAGTCGCCTCATTGAGCGGATCATCGGGCGAGCTCCTCAGGCACCATGGGAAAATAAGGATGGTTCACCCACAAGCAACAGAATGCTCGGGCTAATGCAGAAGGCTGCTGACCTGATCGACCACTACGGTCTTGCGTACATGCTAGCTTCTCGATTGTCTGGTTTAGCTGTGGTCACCACCATGTACATGTGTCTTGAGTATGGCATTGATGTGGTACCTTACTTGGAAAAATGGGGCTTTGGACAGGTTGGTGACGTATTGGGACAGTGGGCAGCAGCCGTAGTGTTCTCGGCTGCACTATGGCCTGTATACATTCAGGCGGTTCCCACCGCGGCTGGGATTATTGGAAGGGCACGAAAAGGTGGAGTAATGTAACGTGGCCTGTGTGTTAAAGAACTGACAAAGCATGGAATAAACATCTGTAATTGCATTTAATATTCTACAGTGTTGTCAGCGACTATGGTTGTTGCCGCTTGTGCGTGGAACTCAAGATCGGCAGCTTCTAGCTTCATCAAGGCTATTTGCTTTTCGTAGCTCTCGCGGAGCGCCTTGACTGTGATCTCGTGCTGCCGCATGAGTCCATCGAGTTCTCTTTGCTGCCGTCGACGCATTTCATACAAAGTCTTATTGAACGCTTTCGAATGTGCCTGGTACCATTGGTGCATGGCATCCAAGAGCACGTTCCATATGATACCAAAGTCTTCTTCAGTGGCCGCACTGCAGGTCTCAAGATGCAGTTCACTGTCAACCATTGGCAACATCTTCGCCTTGGGCATCTCGAAGGTGATGATCCGCCTGCGTGTTTGCATGTCGGTCTCCAGTTTCTCGATGAGTTCATTGCGCTCGAGGAGTGCTCTGACGCTCTCCTCATGATCGATGCTCTTTTGAGCCAGGTCTTTCTGGAGATCGTTGATCTGCTTTCTGAGTGCCGTCTTTTCCTTCTCAAAGTCCTGGCGCACCGCGACTAGATTGCTTCGATGCTCTTCAACGGATTCTCCACGTTCTTCTCGTAAGCGATCAATTTCTTCCTCCCGATCAATGACCTTGTTTTCTAGTTCTTTGATATCGTGTTCCAGCCTGGTCAGAACCTCCATGGTTGCACCGCTTTCCTTTTCTGCAAAGCTCTTCACATTCTCGTACTCCTGCTGAAGTGATTTATAGTGCTTTTTCTGATCCTGCACCTCCGTCTGAAGTCTTGATGTCTCCCTTCCCCGAAGTTCCCTCTCTCTGGCAAGTTCTGCTTCCAACTCTTTTATGCGCTTCTGTGATGGTGTGGATTCTTGCGACCCAAGGATCGCATTGGCTACTTCGCTAGCGTCGAATCCGAGACTGGGAACCACTAGTGTATCAAGGTCGATGAGTTCCGCGAGTTTGGATTCATGAATATCATCAGTTCCACTTGCAATGGAGTCATTGATGTCCTGTAATCGATGGCCGATGCGGTCAATGAGCGCGCTACAAATGCCGATCTGTTTTTGGCACATGGCCGTAAGTGTATCATCGATCGCGGTTAAGAGCATGCTTTTGTCATTCTCAAGCTGAGTCTTTGTATCCAGCAGGTGCTGAAGACGCTGTCGCAATGCCCGAACAACACCCATCAACTGAATTTGCTTTCGTCTACCCTCGGCGGTTCGCACTGCCTCATTCGCATGCAAAACCGGGATTGATCTCCCCACATCCTGTGACCGAACAGAAATGTTTGCAAACAGATCTTCTGTCATTGCCATGGTTGATAGATCTTCGCTTATCCCAACGCTGATATCGTCATCCAGATACTCTGCGCCTGTCGTCTGCGGGGTGAGACCTTGTTCCGAGTCAGGCGGGAGCAACCTGGATAGGTCACTGGTCCGAATGGAATCGTCCATTTCCGTCTCCTCTTCAGGATGATCGAGTCCAGTTGGCCCCTTGCTCTCTCTGACAGGCTGAGAAGACCCTGGGTCAATATTGTCAAGCTCGGCCAACAGCCGCCTGAGAGGCCTATTCTCGGCCATTGCGCTTCACCCCTTTGTGGACACAGTCGATTTATGACACATTTCATTACATATTGATAGGCAAGGAGTCGTTTCAAGATCTAAAGTCCGTTCGTAAGTTACAGAGCATATGTTCGATGAGAAGGGTCTTTGTTTTAAATATCCCGACACGGACAGTCACCAGCCTCCCACCGGAGGGGAAGTTCAACTGCGTCCTGTACAATATTTCCCTGTGTGCCATTCGATTTGTATAAGTCAGGGCTCCTGTCGCACCCTCTCTCCGGTAGAGAACGAACCATTTGAAAATTCGGCGCGAAATCACGGGAGGGTTTTTGGTAAGGGGGCAAGAAATTGGGCACGCTAGTTTCTTGGTGTCCAGAGTGCACAGTCAACGAAGGTACTTCAGGTTTCATTTACGCACCAAGACATGATTGTACCGCTTGAACACTGTTAGAGAAAAGAGCAGGGTACACCATGAGGTAACCGACAATGTAGTTCCCTGAGGGACCACAAGACGAAAAAGTTTGTAATGTTGCACGAAGTTCTATTGGCCCTCCAGGGCTACCATGGTGATCTTCTCCGTGACATGGGGCACACGTATGCAGTAGCAAATGACCTGCCATTCCTTCATTCTGCAGAAAGGGAAGTGCTCAACAGAATTGGACGGGTTGCGTTCTATAGAGCCCAAGTGCGAGAGTTCATTGACAACCACACATTCCGACAGTCCGTGGAAAAAAATGGCTCAAGTTATCGTATGTGTTTCTGTCGTGGGTTGAGAAATGTACTTGAGCCTTATTCTGAGGCGCTTCTGAAGCTTGAGCGAGAGATTGCCGCAGACGAGACACTCACACTGACGTACATTCAGTCTGCCGTCTCTCCCTACATTAGTCTGCTCGAGCAGCTGCATCAGACCATTGAGTACTTCAAATCGCAGGATGTGCGCGGGGCTGCGATGCTTGACCATCTTCATGAAGTGAGCCAAACGGGACATAGTGTGATCCGTAGGGCCTACCATGAATTGTTGCAAAGCTGTCATTCTTATTTATACCGTGTCATCTATTTTTGGATGCTTTTTGGTAGGATCACAGACCGGAAGGGAGAGTTCTTCGTCGAAGAAGTACACGGGCGTCCAAAGCTCTCTCCGTCTAAGGCTCCTGTGTATTTGCCCATGACCTTGGTGGAGGTTATCTTTTTTTGTGGACAGGCAATTCAACTTCTGCATAGTCATCAACCTGAGCATACGGAAAAATCAGACTTGATCTCGCTGGAAGAAGACTATATTCTTCGCTTTGAATCATGTGCGTCAAAACCTACCTTTGACATTGAAGAACTGCATCTGCTCATTGAAGATATCAATGATGACATCGCCAAACGACTGAATGTTTTGCTTCTTGATCACCAGAGCTTCTCGGACGTTCTCAAGAGTATCCGTGCCATTTTCTTTGTGGGCGCATCAACCATTTTTGGTTCATTGGTCGATGAACTTGCCCGGACAGGCGCGAACGTCAACGAGCATAGTCTGAACCACATGCTCCGTAGGTGCATTCAGGAAAGCGGCTATGAGGAAGATGAGGACAGGTTCGCCATCTTCTCCTTGGCTTTAACCCAAGAGCCTAGCGACATCGAAAACCCGCTCTTGTGTGAGAGGCTGAGTTTCAGAATTGAAGTACCACAAGCTCTGCGCCTGCTGCTCACGGAGACGACCTTGATGCGCTTCAACAAGGTCTTCAGCCTCTTGTTGAGCCTTCGCTTTGCTCACATGCAATTGTCAGCATGCCACATGGAAGACAAGCTCATCCGGAAAGAGGAGGTTGGGATTGATCCATTTCATGGGCGTCAATTGCAGCTGTTACGGTCTGAAATGCAGTTTTGGATCGGCAATTTCGAAATCTATGCCCAAACGGATGTGGTCCAAATTCAATGGCGTGAGCTCGAGGAAGAAGTTGCATCCACTAAGAGCTTTGTGGACCTTCAGCGGTCGCTGCACGAGTTTGAATCCAATGTGCAGGCTCAGTTGATGGTCGGAGTACCCGCTGTTCGAAAGCAACTCTCAGCGCTGATCCACATGGCCGTTTCGCTGCGTCAGAACTATCGCCAGCTACTTCTTCATGACCGTGATGCCTTTATGACACTGCGCCGCCGCTTCCAGAGGGCTTGTTCCCTATTGCACAGCCTCCTTGGCAGTATAATGAAACACAGCAGCTCCGGCAAGCTCCCGCAGCTGCTCCTCCGGCTAGATTACAATCGGACCTCCATACCCACGAGCGGATACACAGGGGAGGCGGCCATGACTGCATGAAAATATCATACATTGCTAGTGATTGAAAGCCTATGTATGATAATTTAATTCGATGTGTTGTTTTAAATCAGCTTCTTCTGCTGGAAGAACTTGCGTAGATAGTACACCTGATAGGCGCCAAGAGAGGCAAGGCAGAGGATGCTGAAGATGCTGAACCAGACTACCCGAGAATTCGTCGATTCATTGGTGTCACGAAGGGCCGCTTCCCGGTCCTTCATGTAACGCAAATCAGATGAAATTCCCGCTGCCACGTCTTCGATTTTGCGAACAACGCGCTCAATAGGCCTGAGATCATTCTGTTTAGCAATTTTGTCATAGTCCTTAGCCTCCGCACCTTGCATCAACGACAATTCCACATCCACACCAGAATCGTATGATGCTGCCGCCCCACTGTCGACGACAGGCTCTAGACAGATAGAGTAAATGGCCTCTTTGTCAGCAGTGAAGGCAAATTTTCCTGACGACGCTTCAGATCGCTGGAAGACTATACTCTCCGACTCGTCCATTACCTTGAAGTTTAAAGTCTGCGGGGGTCCTTCCGACTGAATAATGGTGAAGTCGCCCTTGACTGCCACGTCCTTTTTTACAATTTCCCGCAGACACTTGGGATACCTTGTCTTCACATGCACAATAGTGTTGGCCGTGGCCATGTACACCATGGCCATGGCAAGGAAGGCCCGGAGAATTGCGAGCACCTTCATTGCCCCCTCTGATACTATACTTACAACTACTGCACTGTAATAGCACGGTTTCTCGTTACCTCAGGCCCAAATTACTGTGATTAAAATACCAGAAAATGCGCGTGTGGAACTACTAACAGCCGATCTTCAAGAAGGACCGCGGGCTTTCCCAACCCGCGGCTCTCGCGACAAATTGCACCTTTCGACCTAGCAATGCCACCTGTGCCTATGCGTTGTAAGCTGAAAGCCACCTCCCTGCAAGGCGGCAGTGTCTGGGCCACAACAACTGCCACAGTCCGTAGAGCCGTAGCCAATTGGTACACAGAGGCATTCCCAGTGTTTTGCCTTTTGGCCCTGCGCCCTGTACTCCCGAAATATACCAATACAAAGGAGAAGGGGGGAGCCTGGACTCGCTTGGCCGAAGAACGACTCCCCCAGGACAAAGGGGAGACCCAGGGTCAAAACAAATTGATAGGCAGATGAAAAGGGGGGGGGGGCCGCTGTGTTTGGGACCGGGTAGTCGAATGTGTACACAATGTGTACAAGCGCCACAGGGAAGTGAGAAAGCGGGAAGGGACGACGGGAAGGAGCATGGGTCCTCTGGTGAAGGGGAGGAGGTGGGGGGAAAAAGCCATCGAATCGCACTCGGATGCATTGTGTGCCTTTGCTCATTTTGCTTTGATGGTCGTCGTATTGCGGGACCTGTGAACAAGACACATGTTGCGAGGCTACAAGAGAGAGCACAACGATGGTAATCTTAGTTGATTCCTCATCATGGGCTCTTGGCCAGTTGAGGATCTGTGGCATCAGAGCATATGATGGCTTAGCATCCTATTGCGAAAATATATCACCATGGTGAAAAAGAAAGCGTCATCTGGGTCGAAGCTTTCAGCTTCAGAGTCCGCTACAGATGTAGTTGATAGCGCAGCAACTTCCGGGAAGGAGATTGAGGAAACTAAGAAAGGGGGATTCCATTTCAGCCGTACAGAGCTGGGTTTGCTGCCGTTTATGCGATACGTAATCTTGACGATGGTCTGTCTCCTTGCTTTCTGTGTTCGACTCTTTGCTGTCGTGCGATTCGAATCTATTATTCACGAATTTGATCCGTGGTTCAATTATCGTGGTAGTAAGTATTTGGTCGAAAATGGTTGGTACAATTTTATCAATTGGTTTGACCATACCGCATGGTATCCTCTCGGTCGCATTGTAGGAGGGACAGTATACCCAGGTCTTATGATTACCAGTGGCTTCGCTCACTGGTTGCTCCATTCCCTTTCGCTTCCTGTGCATATTCGAGAGATCTGTGTTTTTACGAGCCCGGTATTTAGTGCTTTCACCGTGATCACAACCTACATGTATGGAACTTCTGTAAAGGACCGAAAGACAGGATTGATGGCTGCAGTGTTCATCTCTGTGGCGCCTGGATACATCGCACGTAGTGTTGCGGGTTCGTACGATAACGAAGGCATTGCTATCTTTGCCATGATGCTCTGCTTCTACCTGTGGACCCAGAGTGTTGAACATGGGAGCATGGCGTATGCACTTGCAACTGCCGTTGTGTATTGGTACATGGTGAGTGCCTGGGGCGGCTATGTCTACATCATCAACCTGATCCCTCTCCACGCCTTCACATTGCTGCTCATGGGCCGTTACAGTGATCGCTTGTACATTAGCTACTGTTCATTTTACACATTGGCAACCCTCATGAGCATGACCATTCCGTTTGTCGGCTTCCAGCCTGTGAAGACGTCGGAACATATGGCTGCTGCTGGTGTCTTCTGCCTACTGCAGGCAGTAGCATTTTTATTTTACCTCAGAAAACTGGTGCACAATGATGCTCAATTCCGTCAAGTCTTCATTGCTGGTCTCATCCTGGCTTCAATGGCTATTTTCCTGGCGGTAGTAGGCTTAACCTACAGCGGGGTCATTCAGAATTGGGGCGGTCGCTTCTACTCCATGTTTGACACGTCATATGCGCGCAAGAATATCCCCATTATTGCTAGCGTGTCTGAGCATCAGCCAACCACATGGTCACACATGTTTGGTGACTTGCACATTGCTCTCTTTGTGTTTCCCTTCGGTGTATTCCTCTGCTTCCAGGAACTTACAGATGTCCGTGTCTTCCATCTGATCTACTGCGGCACGGCCATCTACTTCGCTGGTGTAATGGTCCGCCTGATGTTGACATTAACTCCTGCGGTCTGTGTTTCGGCAGCACTGGCCATCAGTACTTTGCTGGAGGTGTTCTTTGAGCGAGTGCCTGTCGATGGTGAAGAATCGAAAGAGAGACCTCAGGACCTTCTCATGGATAATGGCCGTGTCGATGTCGACGAAGCTGTCAAGGCCGTCACCCGCAAGAAGCGCACTAATGTTAGTCTTCCTGTGGCCCTTGGTGCGGCTGTATTAATCGGTGTCCTGCTGTTCCAATTCTCTTACCATAGCATCTGGATGACATCGCGGCAGTACTCGAACCCTTCAGTCATTTTGGCGAGCAACCGTCCCGATGGCAGCCGTGTCATCATTGATGATTTCCGAGAGGCCTACTGGTGGCTTCGAACCAATACTCCTGAAGATACTCGGATCTTCTCATGGTGGGACTACGGCTACCAGATTGCCGGAATGAGCAATCGAACAGTATTGGTAGATAACAATACGTGGAACAACACACACATTTCTTTGGTTGGAAAGGCCTTGGCATCCACCGAAGAGGAAGCCTTCAAAATCATTGACGAACTCGACGTTGACTACATGCTCATGTTGTTCGGTGGGGCCTTGGGCTTCGCCGGAGATGACATCAACAAATTCCTGTGGATCATCCGAATTGCGGAAGGAGAGAACCCAGGTGTCATCAATGAACAAGACTTTTACAACCAAGGCCAGTACCGTGTAGATGTACCATCAGAGACGTTTAAGAACTCTCTAATGTACAAGCTCTGCTTCTATGGCTTCAATGAAAGCCGCTTCCAAGGACGAGATAGAGTCCGCAACGCGAAGATTCCGGATGAGCCTATCACACTCACGTACTTTGAAGAAGCATACACCACGGAGCATTGGATGGTGCGCCTCTATCGTGTCAAGCGCGAGCGTAAGAACCGAGACCGCTTCCCACGAGACTTGCGGAGACAGACTGCGATTGAAGTTGAAGCATCTACTGCCGACCTCTACACCGAGAGGTCGCCAATTTCTTTATGAACGGTTTTATCGTCATCACCATTGTTGGCGTTGGGAACTTCATCAGAGACCGCCTCTCCTCCGTCCGCCTTGGCGGCTGCGGCTGCGGCGGCACGCGCCAAAATATCTGCGTCGCCGCCCTTGAGGGTGTTTCCGGTCGACTCCTCTTCGGTCACTTCTGTGATGTCCCTCTGAACGCGCTTGGAGCGCTTTGGCGCCGTGGGAGCCCGCAAGCCATTGTCGTATAGCACATCTACACACGCTGAGTTCTTGAAGAATTGCGCGTAAAACAACGGGCTGTGGTTCTGTTCGTCAACTAGATCAAATCGTGCTCCGTTCTGTGGGGGGGGGGGATTAAAATTACAAAATATAACATTACAACCGCCTGTTAGTATTTTCATCGCACCCGACATTGAATTGCTTATTTCTCACAAAACAAATTACTTACCGTTATCAACAGCTGCAAGAAGAGCGGCAAATCCAAAATACATGCAGCGTGACATGCTGTCTGACCGTTATTGTCTGGACAGTGATAGTTAACATCTTCCTCAGTGGCGTGCGGAAGGAGGGCAATGAAAGAGCTTAGATCGTCATGCTTGACGCACTCAAAGATACCCTCAGCAATCGACAGTGACATCTCCGGCTTGGGCAAGAGGAACTCTTGCTCCACGTACTTGCGCTTGATGAAAGCTTCCTTGTCCTCCCTAGAATCCGTGCTTTTCGGTTTATCCTCGTCGCTCGGAAGATTTGCTTCCCAAACGCTATTTCCCAAGCCATTTCCAATGGCGAACAATACACTTATCATGCCCTGGGGCAAGTGATCCAAAGTTAGTGAGCGCACCTTTGAAATGTGCGTGCCAAGCTGCCGGTGAATGCCACTGCATTCGATGCATACCAGCATACCCAGATTGATCACCGCCCAATCCGGGTCCGCACAGTTGCAGTCTGCACACACATCATTGCCCGGAAGAGACTGGATCTTGCGAATGCCGGCTTGCATAGCCTGGTGCATCAAGCCTGATGCACCAATATTCTCGCGCTGCTTGTCCGAAATGTTTGCCTTCAGACAGAAGAGAATCTGTCTCTCAATGGCCTGGATCCAGTCTTTAGCTTCCTCCTTAGTGGCGGCTTGAAAATGCCAACGACGTCCATTCAATGTGATGACCACAAATTGACACGCTTCGCGCTCCTGGGCCGCCTGATCGTAAGGAGACGCCTCGCCATTCACAACCTTACTTACGGTGTCCCGCCGTCCCCGGCTACCATCGTTGCGTTCACTGTGCCCAAGTTTGCTCCCAGATCCACGTGTCGCCGATTCACCGCTTGCTGCACCGGTGGCACCAGCTGCTGCGTTCAAGACTGAATCACCATCAATGCTGCTGTTCAGGTCGCTTTCTCTAGCTCCACTCAGCATTGTGCTGGTATCACTAGGCCTTCCATGGTCAGGGGACAAATTGCGTGTGTGTCCTGTAGTGCCGTTCTGTCTAGACTCCGGGGCCGCCGCATCGTCGGAAGAGCCCTGCGTTGGCGCCGCTGTGACTGATGGCGGAGCAGTGATGGTGTGCTGGCTCTTTCGCGGCGGGTAGGTACCGTGCCGTCTCGTAATTGGCTTCACAGAGGCCATTGCGAGCTGAATTACCTTCATGCCCTCATTGGCGACATAATCAGATACTGAAGGAAAGTATGCTAGGGTTCCGTCAGGACATACAATCACGTACTTCTTTCTCCAGTCCTTCACCATCGACTTTTCTCCACCGAGCTTTAGTAAGAAGCCCTGCATTACCGGCAAAGGACGGCGAATAGCCTCATTGGCCCCGTCAATATTAGGCTCTAAAGCTCTCTTCAAAGACGCCTTTGTGCTCGCCATCCACTGTTGCGTCAGTCCTCCCTTGAGCCTCTTTTTATCTCCATCACGCAACATAAGGATACTACCGGCAAGGTACTTAAAAATGTTGTCAACATTGCGGCCTGTGACTGCACTGACCTCTGCATAGGGACAGCTTCGATTAAGGTCCATTGCCAAGCGCAACCCTTCAAGAACTCTCACATCCCGATTGCCAGTAAGCTCCAACCCGTCTGCATCGTCTTCTTCATCATCTGCATGTGTTCCAACAAGAATCATGGGCATGAATTCCCCGTTAGCGTAGTGATGAATCTTGGAGTAAATACCATGCACTTCCTCCACGGTTTCACCATCCGTGACGTTGAAGCAAATGACAAAGGCATCTGCCCAATTTACACTCTGTGGAGTCGGTGCCTCCGCTTCCAACAGAGTGACCTTCGCGGTCTGTCCCTCAACAGGTATTGTCTTGCGGATTCGTCCATCACCTTCCCATTGTATGGTGTCAATTTTTCTGGACAAAAAGTACGAGATGAGCGCTGACTTGCCGCTTCCCAAAGAGCCATATACTGCAATCTTTGTTTCTACACCGGGCTGTTCATCAGCCTTGAACTCAGACGCATTCAGCAAATGTTCTTCAACAAGCCTCACCTTGTCGAAAAGGCGTTGCCTAACATCTTCGTCTGCTACATTTTCGATTTCCTGCTTCACATCCTTGAACATGCGTTTGGTGGCATCAATCCGCGCAATTTCTCGCCGAATCTTTTCGGCGTCGAAGCCTTCCTGAACTGGCTTCTGGTCATCCTTCTTCTCCTTCTTTCCCTTAGCCATTTTTACTGGGCGTGTATCCTGGAGTATATGCAACTATTGGGTTTAGCATAAAGGCTGTTTGTGTTCCACAGTCATGTTGATCTGTTGTCTTGTTTAAGTCATATTCCTATTTCTCTAGACAGTAATGACTCCTCACGTCTACTGAGTTACTAATTTCTTAACCATGCACAAGTATATTGCTATACATGTCCTATATACCGTCATATCTCCATCAAAACGCTTCCGTTTCCACGGGTCTCGAAGGCGTCGCAGCTCTCTTGCTCGTCTTGTTTTCAGACCGTATCTAAAGACCTCCCCTCCCCTCCGCGACCCCCCCTCCAGTTCCCGGCTGGGAATATAGACGACCAACCAAGCAGGCAGCAGCGAGAAGCAGTTAGAATACAAGCGAGAAAAGGGAGCGAACCCCGCCCTTTGTTTTGCCCTGCTCCGTGTGTGTCATTTTGGCTGCCGTGGTTGGCTGGGGTAGCTGCTGTTGGTGGTGGTGGGGTATGTATGTCGGTGGTGGTGGAACACGCCAGGAGTTCAGCAACGAATGGTATACCGATGGTCATTCCCGTCCTAACTCTTGTTTTGCGTCTAGGTGTTTGACCGGCAAGAAAGTTTTTAGGGGGACGATAGCTGCGCTCTGGACGGCGACGGCGCTGCGTGGCAGGGCAAAAGTTGGAACAGTGTCCAGAACCGAGTAACTAGGAAATTGAGTAGTTGCGTCAATTTCCCCCCTCCACTTCTCCC
>PDIP01000017.1:270096-291356 GCA_002811645.1 Corallochytrium limacisporum
AAAAAATGCCCCACCCCCCCCCCCCCGGGGGGGGGGGGGCGGCGGGGGCCAAAAAAAAAAAGCGAGAAAAGCTTGGGCGTTGCAACCAAACCAGGAAAGCCTTGACACGAAACACGAACAAATCATCGTAGTTGCCGCCGCACTCGCTCCAAAGGATCAGGTTGTTCCTCCCCACTGCCATCTCGTTTCACTTCTTTCCATTCTCCCCCCAATTTCCCCACCGCCTCCTTCTCCTTCCCTCCTCCTCACTCTCCCCATACACTCTGTACGGGAACACAATTTTTGCTGGGAGCCCGGGAATCCTCTGCCAGGCCCCCAGCCTAACACTATGGTTCACCGAAAAGGCGGTTTGCCTGCTCCCCGCTTCGTAAGTCTAGCTAGAGCCTTTAGGGGCGGTTTGTTCCAATTCAGCTTATTTGATATACTTTCATTTTTCAATTCGGTAGGTATTGATTAATATGAGCAGGGTCTCCTCCCCCGGATCTGGCTGTGTGTCCCTTCACGAAGCCAGTCGTGTTGAGTTCCTGGTAAGGGGTCTTTCATATCTGCGTGTCGATGCTGTTGTGGACTTCAGTAAACAAGGTATAAGAACATAGTGTATGCTTGAGTGGTTTGTGTAGGAAATGGTGAATTGAAACATAGTCTGGGAGATCCATTATACTAGCATGGCAGACTTCAGTAGCCTGCCACTTCCACAGAGGGTGGATCGGATTGTCAAGGTAGGCGATCAAGAGGCCGTCGAACATGTGTCTGAGCCTGGGGCTTTGAGTGATTGCTACCTTTTGTTCACCAAGGACAGTACAGCTCCGTTTGCGATTGCGAAGCGAACGTTTACTGAACAAGATGTAGACGATGCGGGCTTCAGGGGATTCCTGAAAGAACAACAGCTGTACAGGAGGGAAGTCGCGGCGTGGAGGCTCTTTGCAGATGGAATCTTGCCTCAGGCGCTAGTACCCAGGGCACTATATGTTCCCGAGCCAAAGGCCACGGATGAAGGAAAGTATATTGTTCTTGAATTCCTTTCAGACGCAAGGATCCACCAGTTTACAAAAGGCCCGTTAGCAGACGATGACCTCAAGCGAGTGGTCAGCGGTCTGGCACAACTCCATGCAGCAACCCTTGGCAAGGATGAGACTTTAGACCAATTTCCATCAGCACTGGGTGGACTAGATTTACAGTGCCAGACAATGCATGCCTTATTAGATGAGCAGTGGGAAGGGCTTGTGAAGAACCAAGCAGTGCAGATTGGTGAAATCGAAACTGCTGCGTATAGAAACCTGAAAAGGAAAGTACGGGAGATCCTTGGTTGGAGCATTGCTCCGCCCAAAGAACTGTCTTGTATCACCCATGGTGATTTTTTCCAAAACAATGTCCTCTTCCGGAAAGACAGGGATGGTAATACCACGGATCCAGCATTTATTGACTTCCAGTTTGCTCATGCCGGAAACGGTCTCATAGATCTAGCCACCTTGTTCTTTTCAACTGGTAAAGACCTCCTGGTGGACATCCCTAGACAGATGGAACTTCTAAAGTACTACGGGGACAGTCTAACTGCCGGAGTAGAATCCTACAACCCTGCCATGAAGGACGCTATGTCAGCTAATCTGATGAAGACAATATCAACGCACTACTCCTTCCATGCCCGGGGCTTCGGCGTTTTGTGGACAATAGCTAGCTCTTCCATCTTTATGGAAAGTGGGAAGACTCATATTTTGGAAGGAGCCCTCCTTGTCCTAAAAGATCTCTTTCCGTAGAGTACAAGGCGTCTGACTATGCCGATGGTGGTCAGCCCATCATGTCGTTATTCTCGTCCTCATTCTCAGCATAAGGTTCACCGGACTTTGTCACACTGGCTATCTGATCCACAAGCTGACCGAGGTCGTCCGCTGTACTTGGTTTTAGGCACACATAAAGCTCTTTAGGATGTTCCAGTCCGCCGCAGATTCCAGCTTGGAGCATACAACAGTTCCCAATTCCTTCCACAGATAGACTTGCTATAAACCAAATATCTTTTGTGGCAAGAGTATGCAAGCTGGGTTGATCTGGTCTGTTTAGTAAGTCTAATGAATGAACGCTGATTCGAAGCAGGCCTGTTTCCGACGGCAGGCCAGTGAATTCTGGCGTGTCGCTTATCCAATATGACACATTGAAGTACTCTGCTATCAGATTGCCGCTGATATCGTTTGTGCCCATTGTGCTTCACCCGGTACTTGCCTCATCCGACTGTCGCTCGTGGGTCACCCATTCAGGTCATTGGTACAGCATGCTGTGCGACACCCGGCTTTCAGGAGGTGCCCTTTCTTATATACATTTTCAAGTCAGTCTTCTCGACCCGTTTAATTGATTTTTTTGTCAAGAAATTATGCTCTGGGACTTCATTGGTATATAAATCAATATTTTAGCGGGTACAAAGTTGACAAGGTGAGAGAGGTCGCGAGGGTTCTCGTGTGTTCGAGTATATCGTTAACAAAGGTATTTTCAAGCAGGGCAAGCGATGAACCACAACAATACTTTGTTTCCTGTACCCCAATAGCCCGCAGTGCTCAATACGGAATCTAGCAACATGCTAACGGTTGAGAACTTCGCTTTGGACTCATACCGAGTCGCGGATGCAATACCGGAGATCTACTATATCAAAGATTTTCTGACTAAAGAGGAAGAACAATTTTATATGCACTTCATTGAGGATGCACCAAAACCGAAGTGGAAGGTGCTGAAGGATCGACGTCTACAGAATTGGGGTGGCCATCCGCACGCCAAGGGGCTGGTAAAAGAAGGTCTTCCTGACTGGTTGGAAGGAATCTGCGAGAAACTTGGGTCATATCGCTTATACCCCGATGGAAGAGCACCAAACCATGTACTGATTAATGAATATAAGCGCGGACAAGGTATCCTGCCACACGAAGATGGGCCAATTTTCTCCCCGACCATTTGCACAATATCTCTGGGAAGTTCTACGGTTATCGAGTACGTTCGCAAGAGTGCATCGATGGATGGCCATGTTGTGGGCACAAAGGACTGGTGCGCGCTGCTCTTGGAACCTCGATCTCTGGTGATTGTCATGGGAGAAGCTTATACCACCTGCCTGCATGGTATTAGACCGCTTGAAAGAGATCAAATGGACAGTAGGATCAGCAACCTGAGCATGACAGATGCGAAGTCTGGTGATGTGCTCGAGCGGAAGACACGGATAAGCATGACCATCAGACATGCACCCAAGACACTGGCGGGAGTCAGTGCTTTGTTAAAAAAGTAATCAAAAGTTCGTGTATTTATACTATTGTAGTCCACGTGTATGAGGCCTTGGAGGCCGTGCAAAGTTTATCAGATGAGGATGGAAAGCCCTTGCGCACACAAGCACATCGAGTGCATCACTTGCGATCAACAGGTCCCCGTCTGTCCACAACCCCGCACGACACAAAGCGGCTCTTATAGAGTCCACAGTGTACTCAGTTTGCACAATCAATTGTCCATGAGTGAACGGCAGGAAGTCGGAGAAAGACGTCTGCAGTGAGATCGGGATGAATGGTGAGAGTTGCTGCACTATGGGCTCTAGTCCTTGCCTGTCGATCATGTGCACTCCCATTCTCGTTGTGCACGCACCGACTCGTATCAAATGCTTGACGGAAAAGAGCTGGACATCAGTCAAGTTCCCCAGGTTGACGAGATCATGCAAGGACCGAATACACTTAGTGTCTCTGATACGTCGAATGTCCTTGGTTCGGAAACCTGGTAGATGATAAAGCAGGAGACATATTTTCCAGATGACACCATCCTGTTCCCGTGTCCATAGCTCATTCTGCTCCTGCAATATTCTGCCAATTTGTCGGCTGATTTCCTCTGGTATCGGGTTCAGCGTGCCTGACAAAACATCTTCTAGGGTTCGCTCTAGTAAATCCACGTAAAATTTTCCTGAGTCAATTATATCATGATATGCGATCATCCAAGACAAGGCACAGAATCTAAAGTCTGATCCGGCAATGGGGCACCATCTTTGATCTGAGCACTTTGCGAAGCAACCGAAGGGACACGGTGCCCAGCCCCTGGGTAAGATCGATTCTGTTGCATTGACATCGTCCCAAGGCATGAATTTCACGTCTGATTCGATGCTGTCGAGCTGTAGTGTAGTTTGTCCTGGAGTTGCCGACGGCAACCATGAAGCCTCTGCAAACCCATTTTCTCCGAACGTGTTGCTCCAATCGATGCTGCGTGTACAAGCGCCAAGGGTCCCATTGGCAGAGTGTGTCATGACATATTCATGTTGCATCTAGGACATGTGTATAGAATGCAGCGGCTTAAAGAACCACCAGGCTAAGGGCAACTCTCTTCTACCCTGTGCTAATGATGAACCCATGGCGGAGCCCTCCAAACCTATACCCCTCACGCAAAACCCTATCCAAGTTTTTCGCGCAGTATGGATGGGAGTGTCCGAGCCTCACTGGGGCCTATATTTTCAATGGATACTCACGGGAGCCAAACTGTACACGGTTCTCATACCGTCTTACAAGACGGAATGGATATGTTTTTGAGGAAACGCGCATTCTCCTGCATGTCGCGTGAAACGGGGTCCTTAGGGTGATGGAGAAGATCTCAGGTGTGCGTATAGATGCCCGCGAGCGATATAGAGGTGAACGTGCTGGTTGTAGAGGGTTCTCTTTCCTCAGTTGCTTTGTGGGTTACCTCCATATCTGCTTCTGGCTGGCTATTCCGTCCAATGATGGCGTTCATGCCTCTGACGGGGCCGCAGTGCAGCAATAAGCAAACAGGGATTAGGGGCATGCACCCAACTGAAACTGACGATTCGAGCGCGAGCAATCTCAGCATGGTTTGTGCTGATGATCACAAACAGGGGCTTCTCCCAGACAACTACTGACTGAAGGTGCAGTAGGAGACCACGGATGTCATCCAACCGCTCCAGTCAGGCCCTGTTTGCTTCCACGGGCTCCGTTTCCAACCAGTAGTGTACTGTTCGCCTTGGTTCGCCAAATGGTTTGCGTGTGCACAGAGGAAAAGAGAAAGTGTGTCGACCAGGTGGACAACCCCATGCGATTTCGTCCGCTCAGTTGATGCGAGGAGTCTGTGTGAGTTGAGGAACGGTCCCGTACTCAAAGGCGTCTGTGTATGTATTTCGAGCTGGTGTGCCGTACCCGTAGTTTTGGACCTCAGTGCCTCAAGCCCTATATCTGGGGTGGACTGAATGGCCTACGACGAAGCCACGAATGTGTGCAAGGGTGACAAGAGTGAGAAAACGAAGAGAGACAGGGGATCCCCCATTAATTAGCGCAGTGCGAAGATTCTCTCACATTTTCCCACATATTGGGTATAGCAAGGTCAGCAGGCTCTCAAGGAGCCATCTTCGCATCTTTCACAAATGGAACACTTTGTCATGGTTCGAATACGACAGTTTCGGTCGCACGCGAAGAACGGGGACCTAGGCTGTGACACCGCTATGCAGAAGCGATAGGAGAGCTGTGAATTAAGCAGGTTTCCCGCAGGATCTTGTTCGTTTCATTTCTTGTGGCTAGTGCATCTCGTGGCTTGCTGCTGGGCAGCAGATGTGGGTGCTACTTTCAGTGCGTAGAACAAAGAAAATATATGCCAAATGTTCCAAAAATGCTTTCAAAACAGGAAGGTTCACCTCAAAACATAGAAGCTAGGTGTCTCAGGAAAGCATAGCAGTGTTCCTCAGTGTCGGCTGAAAGAAGGTATGACGGGGATTTTCGCAAGCATACTACGTGTGAACTTCGGTGGACGGTTGCAAACGATGACCACAATTCGGTTTCGGTATCGCTCCAATTACATCAACATCTGCAGACGAGGACATGCAACATGCTTCTATCACTGAAGAGTAGATTAGGTGGTCCACCAACTTTTTTTTTTGGGACGGGGAGTACACTCCCTGTGTCACTTCAGCTGTCCAGATTTTGTACACTTTTTTTGCAGGGAGTGTCAGATGCCTTCGCGGGGAGGTGTTTGGGGGGGGGGGGTGTTTAGTCAACTTGAAGTCGAAAAACCTCCGCGTAATCCGTCACGTGTTTTGTGGAGGTTTTGGTGTGCAAAAAAAACACCCTCACAGATACACACAAACACCATACAATAATGAAGTATGGATATGGATTGTCCCGTTGGGAATGTCTCCATACCGTTGGCAGTGGTGAATGTCTGCTGCCATATGTCCCGCTTTGGTTTCATGTCGCTCATGTAAACACCCGTGGCCATATCGCCCGAGCTCGCAACACTCAAAAGGGTGATGGGAGGTGTAGATGTAGGATTAGGGTGTGTTGGTGTGTCGCGGCACCACTGTTCATGACTAAGTTGTGTTTGGTGGATGATGTGCTATGGACACACACCTATACACAAACAAGTTGGATGAAGACCGCTTCGTATGTCCTCCATGTCTGGAGTCCAAGTATTGAAGATGCTGCACACAAACAGACAACTACTTTCACAAGGAAGGGGCTCTGGTGGGTTGTATCCATAGTGCTAGTATCGTTTTCACTATCTACCATCGATTGGTGAGGGCACATGGATCGAGATTTGTGACCATATCTAGAGCATATATTGAGTCCCACACTGGACCTATGGGTGCCTCACTTCAAAAAGGAGAGGTTGAAGGTCTCCTCTTTGGGTCCGAGGGGGTGGAGTGTACGACATCTTTAGGATCCTTGCTGCTCTCGTGTTGCGGCTTTTTACGGTCACAGCGAAGGCGGTTCATCTATCATCCCCTGAGGTCTTACAATCGCCAACTACAAACAAACTCCTCAGATTAAAAGCGATATGTTCGTGCGTAATTCCTGGGCAAAGTGTGTTTCTTCAGTTCTGCTTACTTTTCGAATGCGGAGAGAACGAGAAGGCGCGGTCTGCGCTACAAGATACACGCCAACTGTGAGAGCCGTGATGAATTTGCTTCCGGCCTCCCTTCCTCTTCGCTCTCATGCTGTCTCACTCGCACAAGCTGACCAAACCCCAAAAACCGGGACCAGCAGCTCAGTATGGCACCCACAGACACCCGTCGCCGCGTACTTTTGACTACCGACATTGTCGACCCTGGAGACTTCCGACGATGGAACGTTCCAATCAACCTGGGAACGACGTGGTTTCCAATCTGTTATCCTCATCACAACCTGTTATATGGCGGCCATAGTTCTTGGTTTCGGCTTCCCACCGTTATTTACCTTGGCTCGGTTTAACACTGATTTTGGAAGTCTGTGTCTGCTTGCTGGCTTTGCTAAGATGGGCACCCGAATTGTCGTCGCAAGTGTGCATCTGACCTTAGTTCGCGTGCTTCAACTTCCAAACCTAAGCGTTTTCTGGTTTCCTGCACGGTGTATGACGAGTGGTGGGGTCCCCAAAACTCGTGATAGCTCGAATCATGAGTGAGATCACGCACACAACGACGTGCCAAACGCAGCTTTAGTTCGAACGAGTGTACGCCGTGGCATCGTGGATTTGGCATATGAAAACTTTGCTGCCAGACCTATACTCTGTTTCCCATATAGTCATAAGTGAGCTACCTACTGAACTGGTATTCATACTGGCTCTTTGGTGGTGATGAGAATATGATGAAATGGGTAGAACATCGCCTAGACAAAGTGATTGACTCTTGCACAAAGTCGTTTCTCATTGAACAAATCATCATGCCGCCCACTATGATTTCGGGCGAGGTTTGATAGTGGGCAAGGCTAGTCGTACCCTGCTCTCATTTGAATTCAGATCCCAAACACATCTCCGGCACAGTGATCTGTCTGTCCGCATGCACTCAGACAGGTCCGACGGTATGACCAGGTGGCCCCGGGCGTGCAAATGAGTCATGCCGCTGTGTGATCATATGGGAGTGAACCGCAGTGCGGTGTGTGCATCTCCTCACAGCTACCTTGAGCTTGCTGCGTTTTCCTGAGCCTCAATGTGTGGCGGCTGCTTGATCGCAGCAGCCCCGATCCACGGCTGTTCAGAATTATGGCGTTGGCACTGACCACCATCCGATAGAACACTGATGCCAACAACAACAAGATTGACATGTAGACGACACGCAACTATACCATGTCCTTCCCTTCTATTCCTCCACATTTGGTTCGTACAGTAGATAATTTGTGTTTTCGGTTTATTAAAGAAATCGGAATAAGGTGCCACCCACTATTTGTTAGTATTCTTGGTTGGCGATGATCTGTGACTTAAGCGATGGTTTCATCAGGATTGTATGTGAACGTTGTATCTTAATCACTGGTGGATGGAATGCGATTTGCTGTAACGGCTGGGTAGGGATATCGCGATTGTATACGCTATTTCTATCCCACCCATACAGGGACAAAGAGCGCCCCGTCACAAATATTGGCCGTCTTTCAACGTTGTCTAGTTTTTGTTCCAGTGAAACCCGACCTCTGCATATCTCAATGAAATGGAATGTTCGCCCAGCTGAAATCGACGATGTCCCGAGCGCCACGATTTCGAGAGAGGAGTGAGAGGGTGGGTAAATTGACAAGTGATGTGGAAGGGCACTTCTAATCCGTGAAACTGTACCTTCCCGCTTTTCTTTTGGTTGAAACCCACATCCGCAGATCCTTTCGGCGAACTGGCACCAGTTTCAAGCATCCAAACCTGTGCCGAAATCGTAAAACGTCTCATTGGAATCTAGGCGGTTCACCCAATCCGTTTCGTTCGACAGTATCACACGTCCAAAACTTCGCACAACGGTTTTTTGAAAGGCGGAGCGACGAATGCAAATGAAAGGTAGTAGGAAACAAGTGATCAAAAAGCCACTTTTCTCGATTGTGTATGTATACGAGTGCGTGCATATAGATGCGGATACATAGGATACCTAAAAACTGGAGACTAGCAGTGGCGGTCTCAACACTAAGCAGGAGGTGATTTGTAGCATTTGCCCAAAGGGGGCTTCCTTCCTTGTGTCGTGTGGGGGACTGTGTCCGGTACATTCAAGTACAACATCTACTATGCAACAGGAATGGGGACCAAGTTGGTAGTGCCCCATGTAGAAAACGATACCATTTTTTCTGCATTTTAAGTTTTTCATCGATTTTCCCCGTTCACTCAGTACTGATTCTAGATTTTATGTGTGCTTCTGACTCTGCTTGTGAGCAACAAGAAACGCAAAAGATTTGAAACACCGGGAACAGATACAAGCCAGTAATACGTCAATTAATCATTTCAGGGCTTCCAGTTTCCCAAAAAGCAGTGATATATTCAATATGCGATACACACTTTCCTCCGAAACTTTCCACGAAGGAGCATGTCAACCGTGCAGATATACATCGAAGACGACGAGAGTGCCGGGTCAAGTCAAAAGTCCTAGGTACTTCTTGACAGACCCATGTAAGGCGTAAGTACTGACCAACAGTAGTCCTCTCCACGAAATAAGTACACCATCATGGCATGCCAGAGGGGCTTGGGGGTGGGGTGGGGGTGGGGGGTTCGTCCACATAAGTCCAACGCCAATTGGGAGTCACAGACAGCAGGGGAGGAAACACTACACCAAATCAATTCTTTGCTGTCCAAAAAGAAAATAAATACACCACGACACGGTCTCCCATGGTCAAATGTGATTTTCTGCATGGTGTGGTGAGGGTTCTCCATTGTTCATCCAAGGCCGGTTAATTATGTCCACCATCCCGACTTCCGTGGACTTTGTTTTGTAAAAATACAAAATGTGTCTCCCCGTACTCGATGGTTTTTGTGTGACGAGAGCAGACGCTGTAGAAGTTTGATACACCAAGTTCATTATTCATATAGAATACCTGAAAAGTCGCTGACACGGCTCAAAGAAACCTGGGGGGGGGGGGGGAAGGATTTCAGCCAATACGGCAAGGGCAAGAGAGATTTGGAAACAAAGCTAAGCAGTGGAGCAGCAGACCCTGACAGCCTCGCTGCATTAAAGAAACATGAATCTTCAGATTTGCCATAAGTAATATGTGTAAAAAAAAATCTACCATTCGTTCGAATAGTCTAATTCTCAAGACAAAGTAGATTCGAAGGATCTAGTTCTTGCAGTACTTTTCAATTAGCAAATTTGGTCATGTGGAACACTTTTAGTGGCAGCCTTCGTCTAATTACTAGAATACTAAGGCATGCCTAGAGAGTGTTGCAGACACAGCAATTATTCTCCCTTCTGTTATTCCGGCCCGGCCGTCGAACGGGTTTTGTCCTCTCCTTCCCTTCCTTCTCTCAGGTCAGCTTTGCTCACGAAGGGCCCCAGCCACCGTCTACAACCCACTCATCGCAGTGGTCATGCCTCCCGAACTTTCTTGCTGCACAAAACATCACCGCCTTATAAACTGACGCATCCCGCTCGGACTTTTAGCACACATCACCTAGAAAACAGAAGGTTAATATCTACAACAAAATGCTGGTCATCGGGGATAATTGTCTTCAGGTTGAGTACCTACAGACCTTCCGGTACAAACCACCACACACGGCTATCAGACCACCTGGTTGCGACCTCATTGTCTTGTGACCGCCGTTCGGCAAACAGAAATGGATCATTCTAGAAAGCAAGCAAGCAACCGAGTGAGATGGGACAATCGCCAAAGTGTACCACGAACCGAAAACACTTGAATTAAGAAATGTCTTCTTGAAAAAATATAGCAACCGTCACCGAGACACTCCGCCCGGTAGACTCTCACTTTTATCGTGCTTTACTGTCTCCAGCTTTACCTTTTCCGATCCGGCAGCTGTTTCTTTTTTGTACAACTGAGATATTTGTGTGCACATGTTCAAGTCCTTTCGATATGAAAAGATTTATTAAAACACCTCTCCCCTTCTTTCGCTATATCGCGAACACAGCCGGATCCCCCACCCTAACCCCTCCCCCTTATCCCCTCGGCTCCTGAGTTGAAGTTTCCGCCCGCCGGCTCACCCCACACGGGCGCGCTCCCCGAACCATTCCTGTACACATACACACACAGTCAGGTAGGCCCCCTCTGGTCCTCACGTAGGAATACCCTCACCCGGGCAAAGATCTATTCCTCCACCACAACCACCACCACCACCACCACCACCGTCACCAACACCGGCGGAAGAGAAGGACGGATAGATAGATAGAGGGCGCCTAAAACTGGCAGCAGGAGTGGAGAGAGACATATTAAGGAATATGAAAGAGTGAAAGTGAGCATTAAAGTATACGTTGTGAGGATACTGTTCACACACCCCAAATCATATGTTCGCTTCCTTCGCACAATTTCATAACGTTCTCCGTCGGAGGTACACTCTATGGGTTGTGTGTGGGAAATGAGAGCTTGTTGACAGAACGAATCACGAAAAAAAGGGGAGGGAAATACGAACGTTTGGGTGATGACTGGTGGGAAGGTTAGGTCTACAAGTAGCGTGTGTCCTTGACTAACGAATGGGTGGGCTCCGGAGCGCAGGGCTGTCAAAAAAAGCCTGAGCGTTTTCCCTCATACCTAGCGAGTGACCCAAATCCCCCCCTCTTGTCCAACACTGCTGTACAGGTCTGTTGACAGAGCAGGGCGAAATGACTCCACGAAACACACTTTCTTTCGCGTTCTCGTTTATCCCGGAAAATTTTCTTTTTCCAACAATTCTCAGTCATTTTGAAACAGACACCACTCTTGGTGAGGAGACCACCTGTTGGATAATGAGAAGCTAGAAAAGAAATTTCGTCTCTTATCCGTATTTGAAAAACAGTCCATGGTTGAGAGCTTGTGGGTATGTCGGGTTTTATCGTTCTTTGCTATGGCAGGCCATGGCAGGCCACAGTACAAACTACCAATTTGACGCACTCCCGGATTCAACTCAACCCACCGACGCCGCCTGCCGTCTTGCGTTGTTTACGGCCCCGGGGTGGAATTGTGAGATGATGGAACCAGGACATGCGTTTTCAATTCATTAAGTATAGGCCAGCGACAATTGGGACCGTGGTGCAGGGTGTCGAACAGACTCGGTATACCCCGTCTGTGGCGTCACTGTCTTCCAGGAGTGCGGCATTGCTTCAGACCACTTCGGAGACCAGCTCTCGGACCTGCGAGACTACTACTAACAGGTCCAATTTATGCATTGGTCCTACTTGTGAGGATTTTCCGGTATAGAATGATTGACCAACGGACTCCTGATAGACATCTACGGCGGGTCAATGGGAGGACAGGAGGATGGGTGTAGGTACGTCCGCGAGACGGGCAGAGATTTGCGATATTCACGGGGGAGGAAGAAAGAAATTTCTTTGTCGGGCCACTATCTCTGGGCTCGTTCTCTCGAAAGCCACCCACCGCAGACTTTAAGAGAATCTTGTCCTCAACTAATGACTTGTTGATAGGGTTCACAATACGAATTCTTGTTCATGGATTCAATATAAAACAGTATATCCCCGGCATTGATAGATGAACAGTACCTGTCCAAGTTTTCAAAATTAGATTCAAATTAGGAGGTGTGAATGATGAGTATTGTTCTTCCGATGGAATAGTCGGTGTGGGGCGTAGGCAAAAAACGACAGGAAAAAAGTTCCCGTTGGTTTATTGCGTTGCGACACTTTTGTACTCCCGAACTTTTCTTCCCCTCTAGCCTGGCTTTTGACGTGTCTCGATGGCATTGTTTCTAATGAACAAGGACGACGTGAGCGGGCGTCTCACTTCAGTACTAAATAAACTGCGGGACGGAAAATCTTCCATAGTCTTGCCACTGGTCGTGCCGGTTGTGCCTTCCTGAGGTCTGAGCGATACTATGATCATGTGGATTACTGCGGTGGTCAGTGCTTGCGCAAATAATTGGAGGGGAAAAGAGGACAAGTGGGACGGCAGCAGTCGTTCAGTTTGTCCCTGACTTTCGGATGCTTGATCTATTTTCGGAACTTTCTATACAAAATGAATGGTGCGACCGTGCCACTTTCTAAGTGAGTTGACGATCTGGGAGGAGAGGGAGTGGAGGGGGGAGGGGAAAGACATGGTCACCAGACAGGTCCCATAAAGGCTAAGAGAAGACCCAAAGGGCTGGACATTAAGAGGAGAAATGATTTGGCTATTGACGAAGACAATAAGCAAGACAAACCAAAGGCGGCTATGAAACAGGGGAGGGGGAGGCGAAGAGGCCGAGGGGAAAGTCAGAGGAAATATTGAGGAAATATTGAAAATGAGGTCCCCCACACCCAGAGTACGGGAGGAGGGAAAGGGGAACGAGAAACTTTTTCTTCGTAGGCTTTTTTTCACGTAACCCAATTCGGTACCAATATCTCCCCCTTGTTCTTCCCGGTCTTTCTTCTATAGATTTCGCATAGACTTGCCGCAAAAAGGGCGTGCCCTACGCGGTGCTGGTGCCGTGGTCGTTAATGTGTGGTGAATGTAGTCGTCCAAATGAGACAGTGGGTCTGGTTTTCACCGCTTTTGTTCCCTTTTGGCGATGTCCATAGCTTTCACCTGCCCTGCGGAAAAAAAGGGGAAAAGAAAGGATCGATTGCAGAATTTGCAAATGTTTTCGTGCTCGGTTGTGTTACCGCAAAACATACCCTGTTGGTTAGCGTGGAAGAAAACGGATGGCAAGGTATTCGATAGATCGAACCCAATCCTTTTTACTCTCAAGTATTTTCCTTGTATCGTTCAACTTACGGTCGTAATTACAACGGGAATATTTTGCTGCAAACAAAGTTCAACCAATGTCTGTCTAGCAAAGAATCTACAGGTTTTTAAATAAAAAAACAAATCCTTGACAACAAGGAGTTCGTTCGCAGCACACTTAAAATCCACACACAAGTACAGATACTTTCATGTTGGCAAAAATGAGCCCTCTTGAAAGCCAGAGTCAGAAAATGACACCTTTAGGTGATACAATGGAACATTATCGCATTATTAAGCTGTTGGGCAGCGGATCCACCGCCCATGTGTACAGTGCAGAGGAAAAGGAAACTAAAACCAGCGTGGCGCTCAAGATCATGGCCAAGTCAAAGTCTGGCCGGCGTCTGTATGCCAGTGAGGTATACTTTGCCTCGAGATTGCAGCACCCCGGTCTGTGCGGTTTGCTCGCTCATTTCGAAACTTCAGAGTACCTCGTATTGGTGTACGAGAATGCGGACAAGGGTGACTTGTTCATGTCCATCGAGCCTGATGTTGGCTTGAAGATCTCTCGTGCAATGCGGTATATGCGCCAGGCTATGCTTGCTATTGAGTACATGCATGTGAACAACTTTGTTCATCGGGATATTAAGCCGGAAAATGTTGTTCTCTTCTCTGACGGCAGCGCAAAACTAATTGATTTCGGGTTTACAACTGAGTTGGCACAGGGATCAGAGTGCAGGGGTCTGGGTCGCGGCACTAAAGCATACCTCGCACCGGAGGCATATCTGAAGCTTCCTAACATGGACGAGAAAGCAGTCGATGTCTGGGCGCTGGGTGTTACTTTCTTTGCTGTTCTTACTGGCAGCTTCCCTTGGCGCACTCCTACCCCGAGCAGTCCCGAGTTTGTCAAGTACTGCCGAGGGGAATTTGACTGTGGCCCATGGAACTCCATCAACCCCATTCTGTTGACTCTACTGCGCAAGATGCTGGTCGTCCGCCCTAAGGCACGCGCCACTATTACTGAAGCTCGTCAGTTCCTGGATGAGCATTGGTATGAGATCTTCCAGCTGGAGTATCAGCGCCAGAACCGCGGCCGGGATGCTATTACGCGGTCATCATTCCCATCGGCACCGAACCATCCAAACGAGCAGTTTGAGGAGAGCAGCACACAAAACGAGGACCCCAAGTCTACTTCCGACGAGTCACAGGATGGCATGGATATGGAAGAAGCGGAAAAAGATTACCATCAGCGTCTGTCAGTGGTAGGTCTCGTATAGAGTCTCTAATGCTCGTGATATGTGAAAACAGTTCAATGCAGTAGGTGGTGCATCATTACTGCCACTACTTGCTTCCCAGAATATTTACCACCACGATTCGGTTTGACTACTAAGTCGTGATCTATAGAAAAGGGTCCTTGTTTGGTTCGCGTGAGGTGCGTCATGTACCCCACCGTGTCTAAGTCGCGGGAAATGTCACGGATAAGGCTCCGGACATACGTACCGCCGTCACAGGAAACCCCTGTTACATAGGAATGAACGGACATTGATTGTCCGAAAAATGGCATAATCGGTTAGTGCATCCATCATCAGTGCACTCAGAAGGTCATCAGGAACATTTACATAAAGAAATACATAGCGTCACATATGAAAAAGAGTCAATTTGTAGTGCCTGGTTGCTTCGTACTTACGTATTGAAAATTCCGGCGGTTGAAAGCTTTGAACTGTACAGCTGTGAATCATGACTTGGCGGGTTTGGAGAGTAACTTGTTCACCTTCGCGAACAAGATCTGATGCTCGTTTGCCGCCAACTTTGAGGGCAGAATACAGGGGTGGAATTTGCGAAATTTCACCCTTGTACTTCCTGCATACTGATTGCAGTTGGTCTTCTGTAATGTGTTCAAAGGGCATCACCTTAGTGACATCCGTGTCGGCATCAAGGCTCGGAGTTTCCTTTCCCAGGACTCCAGTCGCTTCGTATTCTTTTGTCCCTTTTAGGAAGTGATGTAGTTGCTTGCATCCTTTTCCAACCCCAATGACCAGTATTCCTTCCGCCGCCATATCCAGAGTGCCACCGTGTCCAACCTTGAACTGTTGGTTGCGTCCCTTCACAGGAGGACCCTCTTTGTGCTTCGCCGCAAGAATTGCCTGTTTCACAATACTTTTTTTTATGGCCGCGACGACGTCTGCACTAGTCAGCCCGGAAGGCTTGATGACCGGAAACACCGCGTCAATGGCCCCAAGACCTCGCGCGAAGATGGACATTATTTGGGGATCTGTGTATCCACATCGGCAGAGTTCATTGAATCATGTAATCATGGTCACAGCTATGAATCCTATACCATGGCCTTGTATGTATGATCACAACAGTCCCCGTCACAGAAATGGGTTTGAATACCCACACGTAAGACCGACTGAGGACTTCCCTTCATGCGAGCCAACGGTAGCCAACTTCGTCTCTGTTGCTGTTCAATCATTTGTGGGAGGGGCGGGAAATAGTGTTTACATATATTGATTTCCGTAGAGCGACGAAGAATGGAGAACCGGATGACTTGACTGGGAAGGAGCTGGGCACGAAAGAGGAATAGCTTGCAGGGACCACCCCTCTCTCCTACTCCACCCCTCGGGGACAGAGTACATCGCGTTCTCGGTCTGGCCCCACCGGGTCACTGTGTTTGGGGGGTCCCGCTCATGAGAGACTACCACGGGGTCCCTCTAGTTCCGAGCAACATTGCTGTCTTGTCGCGGTTGGTACTTGAAGGCTTTGTGCGTTCTTCTAGCTTATTATGCCGAAACGTCAAATTGTCGTTTTATTATGGATCGATGGATAAGAGTTCGGCCTGCACCCAGAAACCAATTCTGCACCATGTCGTTATTCCGGCCATGCATTGATCTCCACCATGGAGTGGTTAAGCAGATTGTGGGTGGGACTTTGACGGATAATGATTCGTCACTGAAAACAAACTTTGTATCAGATCAGTCACCTGAGAGCTATGCCCTCCGGTATAAGGAAGATGACCTTCGGGGTGGTCATGTTATTAAATTGGGCCCCGGTAATGAAGAGGCCGCGGAGAAGATCCTGGCTGCATGGCCAGACGGCTTGCAGTTGGGCGGGGGCATCAACCCTGGGAATGCTAGAAAGTATGTAGACATGGGTGCAAGCAAAGTCATTGTGACCAGCTATCTCTTTCCAGACGGTGAACTCAGCATGGACCGCATTGTGGAAATGGAGAATGTGGTTGGTAAAGATAGGCTTGTATTGGACTTGAGTTGTCGGAAACGTGACGACAAGTGGTTTGTAGCAACAAATCGCTGGCAGACAGTAACATCGACTGAGGTGTCGCCAGCGACGATCAAGCAGCTTAGTGAGCACTGCTCTGAATTCCTCATTCATGCCGCTGACGTCGAAGGGCTTTGTAATGGTGTTGATATAGAACTGGTTCGTATGTTGGGCACTTGCGTTGAGCTGCCGTGCACATATGCTGGAGGTGCGCGCAATATTAAGGATCTTGAGATGGTTGAAGAAGTTTCCCACGGAAAGGTCGACTTGACCTTTGGTAGCGCTTTGGACATTTTCGGTGGCAGTGGTGTAAAATATGAGGAGCTTGTGGCATGGAACAAAGACCGGACGAACAAGACTTTGAAAACTGTGTAGATTAAATAGACTAAGATCATAACGTGCAATGATGTCTTCCTTTATGATTTGATGATATGTAAAACTATGAACAGAAATGAGTCCGAAGCCGGTCGGTTGCCAAGAAAAAGTCTCAAGAGATATTAAGGTTAAACTCCCGCTGCTTGAGCCTGTGCTCCAGCAGAAGACTTGGCCGGCAAGTCGGTCCGAGGACGACGGAAGAGGAGGACGTGGGGCTCGGGCTTATGGATCATGTAGTGAATCCATCCGCGGCTCTGCTGAACTCCCAGATTGCGCCACTCAGTCTCGGACATGAGTTTGTTCTTAGGCATCTTCTTTACCAATTCCTGGGGGATAATGACATGACGGTACTCGAACTCTTCGTCGTAGTACTTGTCAGAGTACAAAATATCACGGGACGACATCTTGGTTTTATATCTTTCCAAACTTGGAATTCAAAACTATAGCCTACAGATCGCAAGTGGTCTTAGCTAAGCACGTCCGTGAACACTCTCGAAATACCTTCGTGTACTTGGCTGTTGCAATTCACGTCTACTTGCACGGGTAACTACTTAAGCACTGCGTCTATTAGCCGTCTGCTGACAACAATAAATGTACAAGAGACAATGTTGATGATGCTGCTGTGGCGACATAGGAACGGATGCGGTTGCTGTGTGCAATCTTGTGTCTGTGCAGACACCCAGCATTTCCGACCGTGAGTCTACCGAAGAGCGGTGTGAGCAGACGTTTGCACAACCCCCACCCACGAAATCCATACTGAAAGGATAGGAAATAATTCAGAAAGCTTGATTTGCGCAGGATCAAGTGTGGGCAAGCCACAGACATAAGTCTCCTGGTGGGACCATGGGAGAAGGTAAAGCAGTCACCAGCCCAGGAGTCTCTGATAGTGTTTGGATTTTCCGCGCCACCCCCGGTCCCCCTACTGAAAGAAGGGCATTGGAAACAGCGGGCCAGGAAGCGCGAAAGGATTTTTACTTTCCATGTTTTCTCTTCACTCTGTGTGCTCCTAGTGAAAAAAAAACCCCCCCCCCCGGGGGCCGCTTTAAGTGCCCTCGGCGTGGGCCGCACGCAGCCTTTGGCTATGCGATTTGTACGGAACAAATTCGAGCAAATTTGAAAGGGAGGAAGACGTGTACAGGCATTGGAAACGAGGCTGAGACGCGGACGGGCTTGGGGCCTATTTTTCCCAGCGTCTCGTTGTCGTGGATCAATAAACCTGGGAGGGTATCGGGAAGAGGGGTCTCCAGCTTTTGTGCACGAGCCACGGAAGATCTCTGATGCCTCTTGAGGATATCAGGGTTGGTCTCCCACCATATTGCAGGTGGTATGAAAGACGTCCATTGTTATTCAGGCAGCCATAAATGTACATGGGCAACCATGATGAGCGGAGACCACTGCTGAACATGTGACCTACGTCATGGCAGGGAGACCTCCTGCCTTCGTGTACGATCCTTTCTTGGAGAAGCACCAAGGCAAACCTGGTGGATCGGAAACTCCAGCACGAACCAAGACAGTATTTGAGCACTTGCAGTACTGTGGGACTTTGTCTAAAGTACTGCTTGTGAAAGCAAAAGATTCTCCACTCAATTCGATACTGGCAGTGCACCCCATGGAACACGTTTACCACATCGAGGGGTTGCAAGAGGTTGCTAGGTCAAAGACTGGAGAAAGTGAGGCCAAGCCAGGGACAGAATACATCACAGCTGATACATATGTGAACTCCTACACATGGGACTGTGCTCGAAGAGCGGCTGGTGGATTGCTTGAACTTATCGACGTGTGCGCTGTGCTGCGGGCATGCAATGGATTTGCGCTTATCCGCCCCCTTGGACATCATTGCTCAGCAATGGAAGCCGGAGGATTTTGCTACTTGAACAATGTAGCGATAGGGGTACGAACCATCCAGGCCAAGAATCCTCCGTCCACGCGCATTGCTATTTTTGATTGGGACGTACACCACGGCAATGGTACCGAGGAAATATTTTACGATGATCCTAACGTACTATACATATCGATACATCGTTACGATGACGGAGATTACTATCCGGGAACTGGTGCTATTCACCGTGTCGGAAACAAGAAACGGACGGCAAGTCTCGGAAAAAATGTAAACCTCCCGATCAATCCGGATTTGACCACTGAGGCCCCGGGACGAGCCCTGTGGATCCGCTATTTTACAGATATTGTCTTGCCCATCATCTCTCAATTCGAAGCAGAGTATCTGTTTGTTAGTGCCGGATTTGATGCGCTGGAAGGAGATCCGAAGGGTGGGATGGGTGTGAAAATCCAGGACTACATTTCTATGGCACGCCATCTCATTGGCCTTCGCTCTTCAAAAGGGCGTACATTCTTCGTGCTTGAAGGAGGATACAACACTGAAAACATGCCGAAGGCAATCGATGGCATCATCAATGAGATGCTCCGACCTGAAGTACCACTGGTGGACCAGGACTTCGATTACTGTAAATTGAATCAGGAGGATTTTGAAATGCTGAGCGAGGCACTTGAGGTTCACAAAAGGTACTGGAACCTGCAATGAACTGCGACTAAGCGGATATCTGAGATAAAGAAACTTATACTAAATTGCACAGATACTCTATCTAATTCTTTGGAGCGTTTCGACGCTCACGACGAGCTGCACGCTCCGCTTCGATACGTTCCATTTCCACCACCGCTGGGCGCTTGTACTTCGTGTCAGTGGGTTCACCTTGAGCCCATTTGATCTCATCGGTCAATGGTAAAAAGGGGAGGTAATGTCCCTGTTGATGGCGATGTTTGTTCTTGATAGGACGGCCCGAGCTGACCTTGTTATAGCCCATTTTTTCCATGCGCTCTACGAGTTGATCAAGGTATGCCTGATGTTCGGCATGATTCGCACGCACACGGTCAAGCTTGCCAGTGTCGACCTCCTCAGGCACGTCCGTGTTCGGAGGCATTTCTTCGCCTAGGACTGCCTTCTTCATATGCTCAATCGTCCAGATGCGTTGATTCAAGTCGTATGAAGGGTTATTTGACACAGCAACAGCAACCTGATGCACCATGTCATACTCTACACTGTCCTCATCAAGATCTTCATAGATGTAGTGGAAGTCTGACCACTCTTTGACCGCGTCATAGTTGGCTCGGTAGTCAAACTGCGCCGGTGCTTTCCATGCTTCCATTTCAGCCCAAAAGAGATCGTGCACCGTGACTTCCCTCGTGTTATCGACCGGAACCCGACCCTGCTGGAATTCTGATGCTAGTGTGACTGGGTGTTCGTCAATTTTCTGAATCTTAAACTCCTCAGCAAGGTTATCTCCAATCAGTTGTACGTTTTGGTCGGTCTCATCGGCTAGGCTTGTTACTCGGTCAGCATCTTCTTTGTATGTCTCGATCTCATGGTTATAATCGAGAAGTTCCCGGTCCTCGAAGAGACCCAAACGTTCGCCATTCATTAGTGTGACGGCCATCCGCTTATCATGCACACTGGGCTGGAACTCAGCCAAGGGCATGAAATGACTAGACCCCTTGCCACCCTCAGGTGCACTTGCACGCTCTTTGCCGAGTGCCAAGATACTTGCAAGGCTCATCTTTGGTCGATTTGTAGCCCCTGGTGCTGATCCTCCCTCCGCAACTCTGCCGTCAGTTTCCGGCTTCTTGGTTCTGCGGAGGAGCTCATCGAGTGCACCTCCCGAACCTTTGCCTTCATCGCCACCTGCCTTTTCCGCAAATCCCGCCCTGACACTAGTAAACACGCGGGTGACACCACCGGCTCGCGGTTGTGATCGCCGACCTACCCGACTAAGCAACATATTTGTCAAGATTCTGACCAAAGCGCAAGTCTCCGCTCACATGCTCAAAACATGCAGTTTCCCGATCAAACTGTTGGTCGCAAATGATAAGAGTTCAATTCGTTGTGCTAAGATCGTCGAGCAATGTTATTTAAAATAGCCAAGTCATCGAGTTACTGTCGTATTGAAATCACATGTAAACTGGATGTAAGCACGCCGTTGCACACGCACCGACAGTCGGCAATTCTGGTTGTGTATAGTCCTCCCCCCCTCCCCGGGGGGGGGGGGGGGCTGAGACATGGAGGGGGCAAATGCTCATTCTTCTACTGCC
>PDIP01000180.1:0-14790 GCA_002811645.1 Corallochytrium limacisporum
GAGAGAGCAGAGAGAGCAGAGAGAGCAGAGAGAGCAGAGAGAGCAGAGAGAGAGCAGAGAGAGAGCAGAGAGAGCAGAGAGAGCAGAGAGAGCAGAGAGAGCAGAGAGAGCAGAGAGAGCAGAGAGAGCAGAGAGAGCAGAGAGAGCAGAGAGAGAGCAGAGAGAGAGCAGAGAGAGAGCAGAGAGAGCAGAGAGAGCAGAGCAAAAAAGCAAGGAAAACAAAAGGAAGAAGAGGAAAATAAATTGAAGAAAAAACAAAAAGAGAAAAGAATAAAATGAAATCAATTTCATCATCGCTGGGTGGGTCTGGCTCTAAGGAAACCCCCGGGTGAGGAAAGGCCCCCCCGGGGGGGGGTTGCCACCGGGAATTTGGAATGTGTGTGTGTGTGTGTGTGTGGGCATGCCTGCCTCTGTGCATACCAACGAAACCAAATATCTACCCACAAGTATTGAAAAACCCGCAGATATGTGGTGTTTTATCGTCTCATTGATATCTTCCTACGCTACCACTGCCAGCGAGAACCCATTCTCGGGGTGGTGCGTGTGTTGTTGTTGTTCCCAAACGGGGGTTCGTTCGACTCTCTCGCCCTTTCTCCTTCCCACTTTGCCCGGTACAAATTAGCCCGCTTGCGTGTCCCACCCCTTGGTATCGGGGTACGCAGTTGTACGGCCAGCCGGATTGGGTTCTCGGAAAGCAACTGGGCATGAAGCTTGCAAAAGACACAGGGCCACCATATAGTTTGTATGGGTTGGCATTCACGTTCCCATCTTGGTATCCCTGTGGTGGCCAGAGTGTGCATGTGTGTGCATGCATGTGTGTGTGTGTGTGTTTCATGTTACGGAGAGCAAGAACCTCACAGTTGTGCGCATGAGGTTTTACGAGGAGTTTGGCATGGCTGGTGGTGTACCGGTGGAAGTGAACGCCACGGGTCTTTGCTCGGTTGGAAGTTTGAGGTGAAAGGCAGCAAGCCAAGCTCTACTAACCCCGAATCACCAGAAAGAAAACATTTTTTTGTATTTTTTTTTCATTATTTTTTTTCCCATTTCAAAATATTACCCCCCCCCCGGGGGGCTTCCTCCCTCCCCCCTCCTCTCTTTCCGCCGGAGTTTTCTTTGGAAAAGCCCGGGTAAAAATTGCCTACGTAAGGCTTCGCTCCGAACAAAATGAAAAAAAAAATAACCTTTCGGACAAATAAAAAGAGTTGAAGGGGGGGGGGAGGGGAGTTCGGGGTAGGGGGCCCGCATACACGGAACTTGCCGCACTTAACCCAAAAACCACGCTTACTTGGGTCACCATGCGTGCCCCGTTTCCCGAACGGCTTTATCTCGCTCTCGCCACTGCGGCGAGTCAGGTTATACCAGCTGCACCACTTGTGCCAACTAATCCTGCTACTGCTGCTGCTGCTGCTGCTACTGCTGCTGCCGGTGGTGGTGGTGGTGGTCTTTTGCCACACCCCATTCACTTCGTCCTAGGCATTCACTTAGTAAAAACTTAGGTCACTGAGAAAGAATTAAGGACTGGGTCACTCCCGTCATGCGAAACTTGACCCAAGGTGAAAACGGGAGGGTTGGGGTTCACGGGTGTTGACTCCGCACACGCGCAGCGGAATGGACGATCCGGATTCGCACAGGTCCATAGGGTGTCGCGCATTCCGTAGATTCCGTCGCCAACTTTTTCTCTCCGCTCTGGGAGGGGTAGATGATGAACCAGATGTCATGCGGAGCAGTTGAAAGGGTGAAATGACAGCGTCGTCATAGTTGAGAGATTTCCGTTGACGCTGTGGCTGCAGATGAAGGAAACGACAGGATGGGGGAAGGTCGACATGCAAAGAACCGCAAATCGATGCGGGTTTGCACGGCAACTTTCTATATGTTCAATATGGAACTACGACCTACGAACCAGGCGGGATTCATCCAGAGGGGTCTCTTTGACGCGGAAGATTTAACGTCTCGCCACCAAGCAAGGTGGGAGTGAGGGAGGGAAAAGAAGCGATAAAATTTCCGCCCACCCCCCCTTCTTTTCCTTTTATTCTTTCTCTCTTTTTTTTTTTTTTGTTTTGCGGTAGTGCATATAGCGGGAACGGTGGGCGGGGGTCGATAGTGTTCAGCAGCCACTGCTGACGAGCTCCAGGGTGGGGCTGGTGGGGGGGGGGCTCGGCCGGTTTCGCGAACGGTTGGGCCAGGCAGATCACTAGGATTGCAGCCTTTCCGGTCCTTCGGGGGCCTGAAAAACGTCATTCCAAAGCGTTGTCTTTTGCGTCTTATCCAAACGACCTACCAATGTGTGCAGCCGCCGCCATGTCAGCACACACAAATAAGATATTCGTGATATGGTATAAAAGGACCCAGCGAAATCGACGGGAAAGAGATTCTCACGCCACTCGCTAAAAGTGTAGAAAGAATCTTCTTTCGCTTATTTAGAGAACGATATTGATACACAAATATGGTGGCAGAAGATAAGTTTGCAGAAAACAAGCCTCGCTTGTCTCTGGAGGGTGTCAAGGAAGTCGATGCTCTGAGGACCAGTTGCTTCAACCACTTGGGAGACGAGGGAGTTCCTATTCTCGACATCGGTATGGCCTTCTCCAGCGAAGACAACAAGCTTCAGGCGGCCAAGGACTTGGAAATTGTTATGCGTGATGTTGGATTCTTTATGGTCGAGAACCATGGAGTTGACCAAGACCTGAGAGAGCGGCTGGACGCTGCCATTCGCAAGTTCTTCCATCTCCCTGAGGATGTGAAGGAAAAGTACCACCTGAATGAATCACTGAAGGGAACATGGGAATCTGTAACACAAAGAAGTTCAGGTCTGAAGGGTACATGGCACCGACTTGGCTGCAGTCTGATGACCAGAAAATATGGCCTGAAGAGGTGCCTGAACTGAAGCCTCTGGCGTTGGAGTATATTGAACAGTTGCGCGTAATTGGCTACAAACTGAACCGCCTGATCGCCCTGCGGGTAGGCTACGAGGATGATGAGGAGTTCTTCAATCGCGAGTACTTTGGCATTGACGGTCGGTACCCCGCCAATGAACTGTTTCGCATGAACTTCATTCCCAAAGGAACATGCTCCAACGCGGAAGAAGAGACCTTTGGCATGGGTGAACACTGCGACTTTGGCTGGCTGACTCTGCTCAGCACGGACGGCCACCAGGGTCTGCAGGTCTTGAGCAAGAAGGGCGAATGGATTGAGCCCGAGTACAACAAGACCCAGCTGATTGTGAATCTGGGCGATTTCATGAGGCGTCTGACCAACGACACCTACAGCAGCACACTCCACCGCGTACACAACCCCAAGGGCAACGAACGCATTTCCTTCCCCTTGTTCTTCAATCCCTTCTATGAGATCACAGGGTCGGTGTTCCCGAAGTATGTCAAAGATGGCGAAGTACCGAAGTACGAGCCCGTTGCATTTGGCAAGTACATTGAGGCCAAGCGCGTAGAGATCTACGCTCGGGAACTGAACAAGAACCCATCGGCGGACGACTAAGTGACCGCATTCTCGCTTTTAATGGACATGATTGCGATCCCAGCTATCTCCAAAACAATACCCTACTTCCCTAGCTTTTCATATTTTCATCAAATCCAAAATGTCAAACAATTACACCTTTTTTATGGCTTTTTTTTTCCTTTGCCACACATTTTCTAGTCACCGTCAAACAAAAGAAAGAAAGAAAGACAGAGCCCGTCGGTTTACTACGCCCACTTGCTCGCTTCCCATTTGACTCTCTCTCTCCCCCCCCTTTTTCCTCCCGTTCGGTTTGTGTTTTAACCCCAACGGCCGCACACACACACACACACACACACACACACAAAAAGACGCAAACCCCCCCCCCCTCTTCTCCGGGGGGGCGACCCGACTTTTACTTTTTATTTCGTGGTATTTATTTTTTTTTTTGTAACTTTTGCGGGCCTCCCTCTCTCCCTTTTTGGGGGTCGCCAGTTTCTTTCCAAATATGGAAAGTGAGGCACACGCGCACTTCTCCCCCCCCTCCCTCCCCAGGTGGCTGGCCACTTAGGCCAAGTCCCCCCCCCCTTTCGCTCTCTCTCCCGCTCTCTCACTGTCTGTCTCTCCCTACAGCTTCTTCGCTTACCAACGGCCAGACCACCGGGCCACACGGCGGGGCCTCTTTCTCGGTGACGAGGGCCGGGAGGGGGTCAATTTTTAATCCACGGTTGCCCGGCTCTTTCGCCCCTAGCTCCAAGTCCGTGGGCCATGCTGGGGGAGGTTGAAAGTACCATTCGGACTCACGATTAGTATTCACGTTGCTCACCATTCAGTTACCATCATCTCACGACCACCCACTCTGTGTACAAGAATGGCCCCTTGTCGACCCCGACTGCGCCACCACTCAATAGTTCATGGTCATGTTGCATTCTGAAGCAAAATATACGGCAACCCGACACCATTCAAGCCACCCATCGTTTAGTGGCAATCGCGCTGAACATGATGAGGACTTGTGGTACGGACAGGTCTGACTATAACCCTATGGTGTACTGTGCTTGATAAGAATTGGATAGGGTTCTATTACGCCAACGATACTTAGTTGACTGACCTGTCGAAACTTAGGTCCAGGAGTCCAGGAGTCAATGATGGACGGCATTGGCCCCAAAGAGCTACCGTAGACGAGCATTGTTATTTATCGTGACTCTGCTTTAGTCGGTTTATCCGAGCACTACCGGCACTTGACAGTATTCAGGGCAGTCGATGCTTTTCCAGGGCACTCATTTGAAAGGCAGAAACCAGTGTCCTAGACTCATAAAGAAGTACGGCCTTCAAAGTTGGATGATACGTTCAACCGAAGATCACCGTAACCATTCGACCGAAGAAGTGTGGCTAGTGATCTCCCGTGTCCACCTACGTTTTCTGGTCAAACAACACACAAAACTTATCCGTGGACAGCGATAAATGTCCTCCTTTGTGCGCGTTCTGTCCCTTTCACTGGCGCGACTCTCGGGTCTGTCCACATAGTTGAGTGATTGGATGCCCAACGAGGTCACCGGAACTTTCTCACCGAGTTGAAATGGGGTTCATATTTAAAGACATGTTGACAGGGATCACAAAGACTCGGTGCAAGGCGCGCCAGAGATGGGAGATCTAGTGATGAGTCCAGCGGTCACGGTTTGGCCTAAACAAACACAGAGCCCAGATGGGCTTTGGGTACACGCAGACGGTCCTGTCTTCCTGTTGGTGCTTTGCCATATTCGAGCTGAATGCTGACGATGACTATCGTTGATCCCACAGGAATTCACAGAAGACTTTAGGTAACTAGAGCACATGCGAAATAAACCAGCTCAAGAATTTGCGTAGCGGGCTGTACTAGTTGTGTTATCCATCGCGAGTTTAGTAGGAGATGGAACATCACATCACCGGGCCCAGTTAAAGAATCCAAAGACCCGATTAATCTAAACACATATCTCCTGAGAGATTTCTCACCTGCTGGACTTTGGTAGCGGGCAGTGGGCCGCGACATGAGCTGGTAGGATTCAGTACGCCCAAACCGACACTTTAATACCTCACTTCGTCACTGTGGTCTTCGACCGATTCCCATTTTTGTGCAGACGTGGCTCCTCCCAGACACTTTGTGTCGTGGACAAATCCTCTTAAAGGGAGAAAGATATTTACAGAATGCGCGATTGCGGGAGGAGAGTTTGGACCCAGTAGAAAATGTATGGCCCTGAAATAGCAAAGGGAACCCAAATTCGGCAGAAGAGCAATCGATACGGGCCCGCGTGCGGGGAAGTCCGCTCCCTTAACCGCGCCCAGGGGGTCGGGGGAAATGACGAACACGGACTGCAATGCTCTGCGCTAATAGACGGAACTGCTCGAATTCATCAGATGGGAGCATCATTTTGAATTTGGCAAGGTGGAAGTGACAGTCCCAGGGGAGAGGGGTACGTCTGTCACTGATCCAGCGATGCAGGTAGTCTAATGTTAACGAACGCCCTGTGTTGCACGTATCTCTGTTCGTCGTTGCCGGGGTATCCGGACGGATAATGCCCCTGTATAGCCAAACGAATCTGGCTGGGATAACTGTCGATCTTCCTCACACAGGTCGGAACTTTCCTCTGGGAGGTCTGATGTCTCAGGGACCAGTCCAACATCCCTCATTCTACAGAAAAAGCCCTACATTTGCTTGTTAGTTCCATCCTTACATTGGGTACATTAGTATTGCAATATACGTGCATGACGCCGTGCGAAGTTTTTGCACAGCTTCACGGATTGCTCTGGACAAGAAAGAAGTTGCTCACCGGGTACTGCTACCAAAGCGCTGTTCATTGTGACACTTGATGATGCTGTTGGTGGTGTTTTTTTGTATGACATCTTCGATATTACAACATGTCCTGAGCTGAGCGAAATCAATATCATCAAGGTCAGGTCATTAACCTGGTGGACATGAAGGGGAGTGATTACAAATGCTCGGTTGTGGCGAAGTACGACGCTCTTTCCAAATCCCCAAGACCAGATAGTCGGTCATGCGTCAAGGTGTGGTTTTTATGGTTGCTCGTCAATGAGTGCGTTCGGCTCTCATGATAGGAAATAGTGTCCTGTTAGGACATTGCCTTTCAAAGTGTGCATGTCAGCGTATGCACACCGAGTGTTCGTGACATGGTATAAAAGGGATCAGAACCGGGGTGGTCCTCACGAGCCTCCCTCGATTGGGGAATATCTTTCAACTATAGAGCTTGGTTGCAAATTCAAGATGGTGGCAGAAGACAAGTTTGCTCAGGACAAGCCTCGCTTGTCTCTGAAGGGTGTCAAGGAAGTTGATGCTCTGAGGACCAGTAGTTTCAACCACTTGGGAGAAGAGGGAGTCCCTACTCTTGATCTCGGTATGGCGTTTTCCAGCGAAGCCAACAAACTTCAGGCGGCCAAGGACTTGGAAGTTGTTATGCGTGATGTTGGATTCTTTTTGGTCGAGAACCATGGTGTTGATCAGGATCTGCGGGGTCGCATGGAGGCAGCCATCCGCAAGTTCTTCCATCTGCCCCTGGAAGTGAAGGAAAGGTACCCCTTGGACGATGTAGCGCTGCGGGGATACGTAGGAGTTGGTAACACCAAATTCGCCAGGTCAGAGGGCTTTAACGCGCCAGTTTGGCTGGAGTCAGACAACCAGAATCTATGGCCAGAAGAGGTGCCTGAGTTGAAAACCCTGACACTGGCGTATAATGGGCAGGTGCGTGAGGTTGGCTGCAAACTGAATCGTTTAATTGCCCTGAGGGTTGGTTACGAGGACGATGAAGAGTTTTTCAACCGTGAATACTTTGGCATTGGTGGACGCTATCCCTCCCATCAGCAGTGTTGCATGAATTTCTTTGCCAAGGATGATGCCTTTAACGCTGCCGAGAACGCCTTTGGTATTCGTGCTCATTCCGACTTTGGCTGGCTAACTCTCCTCGGCACGGATGGTAATCCGGGTCTGCAAGTCTTCAGCAAAACGGGCGAATGGATTGAGCCCGAGTACAAGAAAGACCAGCTGATTGTGAATCTGGGCGATTTCATAAAGCGCCTGACTAACGACACCTACAGCAGCACACTCCACCGTGTACAGAACCCCAAGGGCAATGAGCGCATTTCCTTCCCCGTGTTCTTCAATCCCTTCTATGAGATCACCGGGTCGGTGTTCCCGAAGTATATCAAAGATGGCGAAGTACCGAAATACGAACCTGTCGCATTTGGTAAGTACATTGAGGCCAAGCGCAAAGCACTCTACGTTAGGGAACTGAACGAGAACCGAAGGGCGGGCAACTAAAGAGACCGCATCGTCGTTTTCGCAATCGATGGACTCCAAATGTACATGGCGATCTCAGCTGTCCAAAGCAATTCTCTACTTCTCTTCGTTTTTTTCGGCATAATTTCGTCAATGAATAAATCATAAGTCTCTCTCCCATTCTTCTTTACGTGCCAAAGACTTTCACACCAGAAATTCCAGGCGAAAAACATAGAGTCCGTTGTGAGCTGCCTTACGAGCCCAGCGGCGTTGCCCCCACCCCCCCCTTTTATCCCTCTCCCGCAAGGAAAAACACGGCCCCCCAGAGATCCCTATTTTCTTGCCAATTCTGGAGAGTAAAACGGCCCCCGTGCCGGCCACAGATCCCACCCACCCAGCACACTGGTTCATCCGCCCCTATCAAAGTGTGTAATCCCAAGCCCTCCACTATCTGCGGGGACTGTTCAGACCCACCCCTCGTTTCTCCTACCAAACCCCCGGGTCCACCAGGGCCACACAGCGGGTTGGAAAAATTTCCCCGGACGAGAGAAAAAGGGAGGCTTTTGGGGGTCCAATTTCTGCTGCTTACGTGGCATACTGGATGAAACGACAGGCTCGGGGACACAGGCTAGTCAATTTGTGTCGGAGTGCGCGCCTGTGTTTCCACACCCCCCCCCTCCCCCATTCCTCCGGGCCCAGGGGGTGACCTGCTCGTTCGAGCATTCGGCGCCATCTTGGTGGTTGAAGAGATTTGGAGTTTGCCTACCAAAGACCTGATCAATTATCACTTTCATAGTGGTGGCGACCAAACTGAGATAGTCCTAATCTGTTCCCAATGATGTCAACAAAGAATCCGTTATGAAGGTGGACAGGCTGGAGTACATGCTAAACTAGCGCTGCGACCATAACATGGGTGTGATTGAATGGTTGGAATGCCAGTATGCGGGTCGCAGATTGCCAAAGTACAGATGGATAGTAGCCTATCCTTTCTACCCAATCTCGCTGTGTGAGAGTGTTTCGGCATTATTTTGCAACCGCCCCCACCCCCTTTTGGGGAGGTGGGAGCCTCACCGTTCGCATACACATCCTCCCTGAACCTTTCCGAAGATCGAAACATTGAGGGTCTTAGGGTTAGGTGCGCGGACGCGGGCACGGTCATTCGAACGTGGCTCTTATCTTTGGCATATTCCATATCGCGACCTCAAGACTTGCGAAAAAAAGAGATCTGATGGTTACATGCTTTGATGTAGTCGTAGTTAGCGCCCCGCTATGGCAAGCACTGCAGTCAAGATCAGACCTTCCGTCAAAGAGATGGATTCAGTTTCTTCCCCAATTAAATGTTCTACACAAATTGGAGCTCTCTCCTATCTACCCACTCTTGTGGGTAACCCCACCTGTCGTTTCTGCAGACACGTATAGCATCTCCGAAAGACTGGATCAGGGTTGGGGTACGCTCCTTGTGCATCGTAGTTGTGGGTCCACCGTGAGCATCAACTATGTAAGCCATGGATTGCGAGGTTGCCGAGGAGTGGGATCGGTTCAGCGGTTGTTGACGCAGCAAAGCTCAGCGACCTACATGTCTGTTTTGCCGGTTGAAAACTAATGGTCGTGCCCCATTAGAGCAAAGTTTACGCAGAAAATCGCTCCCTGAGGCCGGCATCAGTTCTCATGCCGAGGTGTGGTTTGAAATAGAAAAGCATACCACCAAAAATAGGAATCTAATTCAACAATTCACAGTACCTAGTACCCGTCCCGGTGGTGGCATTCGCGCTCATGGCGACGGATCTGCTGATCGTCCAGCTCGGTTGGCGATGGAAACGTTCTGGTATAATGGCCGACCAGGAGAAACTGTAGGACCAACTGTCGCGGTGCAATCGGGCTACCACGTTACAAACACCGCTGAGCCCCAGTCCCTCCTTTGTTCGAGGGCTCCCTATGCCTAACTTGATCGGTAGCTACCACAGTGGCACGAGCCAAAACGGTACTCCAAACAGGCGACCGCACATTAACGGAGTCTTGTCTCTCATATCTTTGCAGTGATTGCACAGATGGTGTGTTTGCTTTTTGCAAACACTTGCTAGGAGGTCTTACCCGGCTGGGAGGCGCACTTCTGCAGCTTTTTTTAACTCACGACCCGAGATCGCCCTATGAAATGTACTATATAGTTTTTCTTCGGTGGTGCACACTTGCGATGGGTGCACGGAGGGGTAAGGCCCTCCCTCCTCCGTGCATCTTGGGGGGGAGTGGGGCCCTGGCTGATGAAGGGCGACAGGACGGAGGGAGAGAGAGGTATATCTCCGCATCTCAGAAATGACAAAAAATATCAATATAATAATTATTGAGGTTTTGCATTGGCAAGTCAGGGACAATTCATGGGGGTATCGACGTGGCAGCTGGCCACGACCAGGACGGCGACCAGCCGATTTTTTTTTCTTGTTTAGTACCCGCAAGGGACACGTCCTCCCCCACGGCAGGTAAGCACTCGCTGTGCGCATCGCAGGCCCAAGAGAGGAGGCCAGTCCGGTGCGCGACCTAGCCTGTAGTATCCTCAATGGCCCGCTCCAAAATGTGTCTACCTGTTTTCATCGCTTTGAAGGCCTGGAAGTAAAGACACTGAAGTGAAGTGCTGTGCTCCTCCCTGCGCAGGTCAGCTGACGCACGAAGAGATTCATGGTTTGGTATAAAAGGATCCAAGCTGCGGGCGGTCCTCACACCCTTTCCTCAACTGGCCAATATCTCTCAACTATAGAGCTTGGTTGCAAATTCAAGATGGTGGCAGAAGACAAGTTTGCTCAGGACAAGCCTCGCTTGTCTCTGAAGGGTGTCAAGGAAGTTGATGCTCTGAGGACCAGTAGTTTCAACCACTTGGGAGAAGAGGGAGTCCCTACTCTTGATCTCGGTATGGCGTTTTCCAGCGAAGCCAACAAACTTCAGGCGGCCAAGGACTTGGAAGTTGTTATGCGTGATGTTGGATTCTTTTTGGTCGAGAACCATGGTGTTGATCAGGATCTGCGGGGTCGCATGGAGGCAGCCATCCGCAAGTTCTTCCATCTGCCCCTGGAAGTGAAGGAAAGGTACCCCTTGGACGATGTAGCGCTGCGGGGATACGTAGGAGTTGGTAACACCAAATTCGCCAGGTCAGAGGGCTTTAACGCGCCAGTTTGGCTGGAGTCAGACAACCAGAATCTATGGCCGGAAGAGGTGCCTGAGTTGAAAACCCTGGCATTGGCATACATTGAACAGGTGCGTGAGGTTGGCTACAAACTGAATCGTTTAATTGCCCTCAGGGTTGGTTACGAGGACGATGAAGAGTTTTTCAACCGTGAATACTTTGGCATTGGTGGACGCTATCCCTCGAATCAACTGTTTCGCATGAATTTCTTTGGCAAGGATCATATTACCAACGCAGCCGAGAAGAGCTTTGGTATTCGTGCTCACTCCGACTTTGGTTGGCTCACTTTGCTCAGCACGGACGGCAACCCGGGTCTACAGGTCCGCGACAAAAACGGCGAATGGATTGAGCCTGAATACAAGAAAGACCAGCTGATTGTGAATTTGGGCGATTTCATGAAGCGTCTGACCAACGACACCTACAGCAGCACACTCCACCGCGTACACAACCCCAAGGGCAACGAACGCATTTCCTTCCCCTTGTTTTTCAATCCCTACTATGCGGTCACGGGGTCGGTGTTCCCGAAGTATGTCGAAGATGGCGAAGAACCGAAGTACGAACCTGTGACATTCGGATCGTACATTGAAGGGAAGCGCCAAGCAGCGTACAGCAAACGCCATACAGACACCCCGTTGATTGACGGTGATGGAGAGAACTGATCAAGATTCGGCATGCAGTCGACTTTCGAAGCACTCAACCATAGGCTAATCTTCAAAACCACTATCAGAAACGAGACGGCAAATGAACCAGCCCAACCGGAGCAACAATGGTTCTAACACAACGCTGGCGCTCTCTTATGTTAATATTTTTCTTCTAGTTTCCAAAATACCACGGTATACTTTTTCGCCTTATCAAACATGCACAATTTTTTCCCCAACGAATTTCCTTACCCGTTGCCTCTTATCTGTAACACAGCCAGCTTATCACTCTCGAGTGGGTACCCTGGTATTGGCAACAGCCAATGGACAGGGCTCATCTACTCTCAGTCGTTTTCCGTGGCGGTCCGTGTCCACTCGGATGTCACTCATGCCGGTTCGCGAGAGATGCATTGGTACCAAGGATTGCGGGAACCATCAGGACTGATATCGCTGTGAGTGAAAGCGCAAATATTATTTATCTATGTACCACCGTATCTCCTTAAAGCATGATCACAAACTATTGGTAATGTCCGTCTATTGTTATCAAATTTGATGTCCTTGGCGAGCAGAGAACCAAGTGCATGATCAGTATTGTAGGAATGACCGGATGTTCATGCACACGCAATCGTGTGATCTCTTCGATCCAAAAGGAATGCCCTAGTGAGTCATTGTCTAGGTGGATAGTGAAGTTGAAACACCCAAAGATGCACACTCAATCAAGTTACCACTTGGGGGGGTCAATGTAGTTTCCACTACGGTCAGCACAGACACCGTTTTGTCCCGGAGACGCCTTGCACCAGCCTCCCTTGCAGTCATAGTCATAGGTACAGCTCGCGCCGTTGTCCCAGCCATTACTACGAGGTGCACAGTGGTTGTTAGTGCACACAGCAGACCAGCATTCGCCGTCATGTTCGCAAGGTGCGTTCATGCGCCGGAGCCCCAAAGCGTCTCCAAAATCGTGACAGGTACCCACCGGTCCATCGTGCGCCATGCTACACGCTGCAGTGTAATTACAGCATTCCGCTCCGGTTTGGCAGGGTTCATTTTGTCCCTTGCACTCGTCAGCAAAAGTAGCGACGGGAGAGGCGGTGGCAATTCCAGAGATGGTACCGAGGGCAATGACAATGAAAGTCTTCATGTTGAACTTGGGATCAGGATCTTCGATCGGTAGAACGGTTTTGGAGAAGTATTTGAGTAAATGCTTTGAACTAGCAGAGTATATTCAGGCACAAAACACGCTCAGTACCGATCTACACATTTGTATTTAAATACCTTTGGCTGTCACTAAGAATTGGGTCCGCTGAGTGCGTGACTTCCCACAGTGGACACTACAATACCACGATAGGCTTTGATGCCCTCGACCTATGTATGCCTTCGCAATCAATCAAATCATCGGCATCTTGCTCGATTTAGTAGTACCGTCCAAGAGTATAGACATCCTGCGGATCTTGTTGCCCCACTGCGATGTATGCTATACGATATTAGTGCTTTCCAAGATGTGAATGGCTGGCCATTGAAGTTTTCCATGTTTGGACTACCTTTGTCCAGCAATCTTGGAGTGGCGTAGCGATGGTAGTTTGTGTCTTAGCCCTTTGTCTAGTACACTGCTGTATGTAGCACCTTGGATCCATTACGCTCTTTCCCTGCTGAGAAACACATAAGTCTTTCTGATGACACATTGAACAGGCCCAAGAGCCTGCCGCCTTTCTGCTCCGAGTACTAGAGCAGTGGTGATGTGATCCCCGAAGAGAGACTAAACGTCAGGAGATGATGAAACATCTAAATTTCCTTTCCATAGGATTGTCACAAAAACACTGCACGGTTTTTGGTTCATGTTTGGAATCGAGCAGGAGAACGCGAGTCTGTGGATTGAAAGCGCTTTGGCTAGAGACCAACGGTACGATAGTGTGTCTCATGTTGTCGTGCCAGGCTCCAGCATAAGAACCCTTAGCTGCGAAGGACTGACGTAAACAAGGAGTGGTGGAAGATCTTAAATTACAGGATGATTTGCGTGGTGAGGTACGTCACGTTTGCAGGAGTGTTGGTGGAAGGGGATGTCCATGTACGTGCATTGCTAACCGCTTTTACCCTGGTATCCAAGTAAACATCATGAATTATGTACAAGGGTGGACCAACCTAGCTTGCTCATTTTGTCCACATAGGATGTCGGTAAGTTCATAGTGACCATTAAAGAATTTGCAGGGGGTGAATCATCAGCTGTTGATAAATAAATATGATAACAAAGATAGCTAGCCCGTCAGCGCCGTCAACGTGAACATGAGTCATTGCACAATTATACAAACAAGTGACAATTTATTCACTGTGATGCCACTGGGTTTTCACATCGCAAGTTATCTGCATAGTAAAACATGGATGCCTCTGGAGATTTATAAAAGATGCAAAGATTGCAGTACCTACTACACCCTTGAGACTCCTGACGAATACAGCACGTCTCTGCTTGCGAGCCACATTCCTAGTCGGATGTTTCTAATGTCCCTTAACGACGGTCCTGTTTTCTTAATCTCTTTTTGGGGAAAAGTCGTGGGGTAACTGGTAAATACCAGCGGTACCGACAGGGTGGGGAGACAAGGGAAAAGCACTACATGCCTCCTAAGGAAAACTCAGAAGTTGCACCAATATTAATACGCTGGCAGCGGCTTGGAGCTTGGAGAGATTGTGACCATCTTCAACGCTTACGGACAATTGAAACTGAAAAGCGTTTACGAAGCAAGATGGAAACACGTATCCAAGTAACTGTGAAAGAGGTTCGCGTGTGCTTGAGACGCATATACCCTGACTGTCTGTTGTTAAAGGAGTTGTAGACTCAAATCGACACTTATTAAGTACATCAACGATATTGAATTCATCCGTTAGGAGTCGTTTGTTTGTTTTGATTTTGGTCCCGTCTAATTCTTAGTGTGGGCATGTCCATTTCTTCCGACAGCCAAGTCACAAAGAAGCCAAGTGTGGATCACAATATATCTCCTCAAAGCATGATCACAAACTATTGGTAATGTCCGTTTATTGTTATCAAATTTGATGTCCTTGGCGAGCAGAGAACCAAGTGCATGATCAGTATTGTAGGAATGACCGGATGCTTATGCACACGCAATCGTGTGATCTCTTCGATCCAAAAGGAATGCCCTAGTGAGTCATTGTCTAGGTGGATAGTGAAGTGGAAACACCCAAAGATGCACACTCAATCAAGTTACCACTTGGGGGGGTCAATGTAGTTTCCACTACGGTCAGCACAGACACCGTTTTGTCCC
>PDIP01000181.1:0-14315 GCA_002811645.1 Corallochytrium limacisporum
TTTGAACTCGGTTGGCGCGAATTTCTCCCTCCCTCCTTATTCCGGTTGATTAAATGTGATTTGGAGCAATATTTCGACGCAGAGGATAGTACGTCGCAACGGTTATGGGCCGCTGTTCTTTGGGTGTCTGTGGACACCTATTTGGACCTGGCATGTTGTGTTACGGAATCTTTATGCTATTTGGAAGAAGAACGATACAGATTTTGTACCGAAGGACGTAAGGATGGTAGCAGAGCCGACGTTTACTTGCCAAGGTTGGATTGATAAAAACGAAGCCTTATGGCGGCGTGCTACTGTACATCCCTTTTTAAGCCAGTGCCAAACGGGTGAGATCAAAGACGTGCAATTCAACACATGGCTTGTACAAGACTATTTGTTTGTCCAAGAATTGACTCGAATGGCTGGACGTGTGTTGTCCAAAGCTCCACTTGATCACCAGGACACCATCCTAAGTGGTCTGGTTGCGTTGAAGGCCGAACTGATTTGGTACCAAGAGAAGGCTGCGGAACGAAATCTGTCCTTAGACGTACCTAGACATCCAACCTGTCAAAAATATGTTGAATTTATGCATAGTCTGCAGGATGCATCATATGACGTTGAAATCATGGCATGGTGGGCCATTGAATACGTCTATAATCAGGCGTGGCAAATTCCTGGGCCCATGAAAGAACCATATACTGAATTTGCCGATCGATGGGGCAATGCTGGCTTTACTGCTTACATTGATCTGGTTCGTGTGCAGGCAGAGTCAGTCTTGAAACCTGAAAACTATGCTGAAGCCGACCGGGCCATGGTGGAGGTGGCGAAGCTGGAGGAACAGTTTTGGGAAATGGCATTCTCTGCCTAATAATTCTTCATATATGAACATGCAAGAACAGGGATGCTACCAAATACACAGGACATTACTACTTTTACTCCAAATGAATGGTTTGGTCATAAAATGCTTTAATAAGTAGGGGAATATTCTCAATGAGTTTCGCCGTCACCTGAACTACTTTCATTGTGCTGAGGCACATCTACCACAGAGCCACGGTTGGCATCCTCGTACATGTTCGTGGTGACAGACTTTTTAGTCGAGTTTCGATGCTCGGTCTCATCAGAAATCGTAGAAATCCTGTGACCGTTTAGGGCCTCAGTAAACTCGTTCAACAGCCGGAAGATACGGACGCCAAGGATGAGCAAGAGTACCACCATCAAGTGCGCAAGGAACAGAAACAGAGAACCGTAGAAGATCAATTCCGTGCGAGTGTCGGCAATATCAGCACAGAAGTTAATGACTTCGATTCCGCAGGCGAAGGAGTTCAATCCAAAGATGGACAGATCAAGACACACACTGGAAATGCCAGTAGCGTCAGTGAGGCCACGGCAGGCCTCCACAAAGAGTTTTTGGTCAATGAAAGCTACAGTGGCCACACCAAACAACATAACGGACAGGAACATTGCGAACAACTCGAAGAAAGCCAGCACGCTATACGTGATGTTCCACGCCTTAAAGTTGTGGTGAGGTTTAACACTCTTTGACTTCTTCATCCAGTAAAACGTACTGTAGAAGACAATAATGAGCGCAACCAAATCGAGGAAACCAAGAATCGGTAGCAAAACAATGAAGAAATTACGAATGGTTTCCCAAACGTTGGAATCCACCAAGTCTTCACCGAGCTCAGTGACATCAATGACACCTGGAATAGCGGTGAAGATGCCGAATAGCTCGAAAAAGATGATCAGCAGAACCCAGAAGAAATGGATCTTACCTTGTGTGTACCAGAGGACAATCCAGTGGCGCTCAGATTCATTCATATTCGGCATCTCCATGTCCGAGTGGTAGAATTCACGGAGGACGTTCTCAGCAGTACGCTTCTCATCAGCTGGAAGAACAGCCAGGATGGATATTATGATACCAGAAATCAAGAGAACCAGGAAACCGATTGCGATATCCCTGAAGACTTCACGATCACGAATGTCGCGGGCCTCGGCAGAGTCTGCGAGAAGTTTTTCACGATCTTCTTCTGAAACCTCTACAAAGCCGGGACAGGCCGCATCCTCAACCAAACCACCTGGATGAGGATCATCTGCGGTCAACTGCGATGCCTGACGTTTTGCATAAGGACCAGTTGGGCCAGACGAGTCACCCGTGATTGGAAAGATGCTGGTAACAAACTTGCTCAAGTCACCAGCTGGCTTTTCGCCGAGGCCTAAGAAATCGAGTATTTGCTGGAAGGTGTCATCTTGGGGACACTCCTCGATTGCAGTGGTTTCATCGTTGAGGCAACTGATGGTTTGGATACCGGTGGGTATAATAGCACCAAAGCGACCGATCCAAGCGACAAAGTTGAAGGGATCATCTTCAGTAACAGTGCTCGGATCCGGAAGGGCAATCACATTTTCCTGGGTGGGCAGGAACCTAGGGCCTTGGTCGGAAGTACGATCAGTCACCCACAAGGCAAGAACACGGCTCAGGACAGGAATCTCAGCATAGATATAGTACTGTTCTCCCACGGTTGTGTACGTGGCATGGGTAGCTAAAGCTATGTAAACGTTGATGTGGCTCTCATCGGCAGGGTAGCCGTCAGCAAAGTCACATTCGCCGTCCCTGCGGCAGTCCAAGAATTCACCGTCACCGTGACCAAGAGTAGTGATGCCCTGAACCTCGAGGGTGTCTGGACAGACAACGACTTGCATACTCTCCCAGTCACCCTCATGGATGCCCAATTGGCACACAATAAAACGAGCAGTGATATACTCATTGTCCTCGTTTATGTAATCCATGGTTTCTCCACCACAACCGTTGTAATTGAACCAGTAAGTAAACGTGTACACCCAGAAGCCAGTTTCTTCCACTACCGTGAAGTAGACAGGAGCCTGAATCTCACCATCAACTGGTTCCGTGCCATTGTAGCCAGACTCTGGTGCGACCATACGGTACGATGCGGCATCAAACAGAGTGACTGCTGGGTTTATAAAGCGCCAAATATCCTCAGGAAGTGACGTTGTGTTCTGGGGCTCGTCATCTTTGTAGATGGTGGCGGTAGTCAAAAATTCTTGAACGTCAGTCATGTGGTACGGCTCAGCAGGGTGCTCGTGAAGGATGGGTGCGAATTTGTAGGCGATTTCCCTAGCATCATCCAATGTTCGGTCAGAATCGCCACATACGAACGGGCTGTTCTCTGGATCATACGTGTTCGGGTTTGTGAACTGACCACCAATGGCACCTGTTTCTGGGTTGGGCTCACAAATTCTTTGGTTTGCAACCTGCGCTGCACCGTACGCAGAACCCATCAGGGCAAAGGTGCTGATCAGGAACTTTGCCAGCATGGTCGGGTTGGATAACAATTCACCGGATACCCAATACTGTGGAACACTGATTAGTTTTGTTAGGCACAGGTATTCTCCGAGTTCTTTCTGGAAGTACCTTGAAGGTTAGGAGCATATGTAGTCGGCAGTCCGATGGGTGGGCAATCTTTTCGTTGTCCGGATTGTTGTGAAAGTACAAGTGACTCCGAATATTCAATTTCACTCATCTCAACAGTGTGAAGCATCCATCAGGGGCGCCTTGACGTCGCTGGCGAGAATATCGTAGTCGCAACTAACTGTCTAGTAGGCGCAAAACGGATTGTGTGCCAGGTCGTTTTTCCCCGCAAACCTTCTCTCCCGGCTCAAACTGAGATCAGCCATATTGCATGCCATACCTATTTTTCAATAAATTGGTCCACTAATTTAATATATGAAGGAGTGCGCTACTTTGAGGCTGTGTATCTACGACATATGAAGATAAAAGCCAATCTGCATTCCATGATCCGTCCACCTTTTCTCCCCTGCCGTTTCCCAGATCTGTCGAGATCTCACCGTTTAGGTGGACTTTTGTGAGCACTTGCAAAGTCCCTTGTGCCTGTGACCGGCACCTCCGTTTCCAGTCGGACTGCGGTTTTGTACAGATTTGTCCCAACTTAAGTTGGAATCCGGACCAATCCTTCGCCGAAAGGGCAAGCGGCCAAACACTCAACATTCCGCGACGGAAACCCTCAAGTTGTCACCACACGTCGAGTATTCTATAGTGTGTAACTGCACGGTTTGCTGCTGAATGGATTGTTGGACGTATTTAATGGGTGGGATGCTAGGGGCACCGGGGGGGGCATGAGAACTGGGGAGGACACGAAGAATGCTACACCCAAGCCGGAGGAAACAGAGAATATAACCCACAGAGTGTTCACGTCAATCAGGTGGACGCGCATTAGATACTAGATATCGCCATGTTTTGCAATATCAATTACACCAGCCGATTCCTGTCAACCCCGACTTCAACAACGGAAATCGAAGTCTCATCCATTTTTTGTTCTGCTGTTCGGCCAATTCTGGACTCACCATTTCGCGGTAGAAACAATGGAACAATTCCGCTCAGAGTTCTTGGTGACACCCGAAGACGTCCAAACGGGAACTAGTGGGGAATAAGAACGCTCACCCGGGCTTGCCAGTGCACAAAATGTCCAAATACTGTACCACTAAAATGAAATATTATCAACTTTAGACTGCAAAACCTGTCCGGCAGCACCGTTCGCGCGAGGAAAGGAAGAGCTGCGGAAGGGTACAAGCCATTTTGTGTGGGGCTGACGTATCATGATCACTGCCACCAATTTATCTTTTACCGTTATACCTGGTGGTAACAGGGTCCCCGACCGAATCCATGCTACGGTATCGTCAAGAGCCGAAGAGCAATATTTTACAAGCCACGCGAGCGTTATGCGACAGTATCATCATCGGTTCGCATGGTGATGAATTGTCAAACAGTTAATCTTATTCATCAGTCTACATGGGTGTGTCTCATCAGCAATGAAGAGACCCTCAACTCCATAGAATTCCAATTGCTGGTGGCAGGCCACTGCAGCATCTTTCTTCGCAGCCCATGAAGCGACCTACAAATCCCAAGAGAGTTTTTCACACTCTACGACCCGTTCGTTCTAGCCTATGGAACAAAGTGTAGGGGTGGGGAACCAGTGGACCTCAAGACAGGGAAGACTGACCTGAACGAAATCCTGATATCCTACGGTCCGCGAATCGAAATAGCAATGAAAGGCTCAGAGTACCAGTAGAATTTCAGTCATCCAAAAAGTTCTGGATAGCCCCTGCCCCTCCTGCTTCGGCCCGACCCAGGCCAAAGTGTTCCTTTTACCGAATGCTACACGCAGTTGGACCCGGCAGACCAAAGGACTGCCTTCCATCCTGAGTTATGCGACGATCTTGCGGGATTCTCCCGTTCTAAGGCATTGAGAAAATTGGCATTGGTCCCTTAGTAATGTAGAAGATGTGCTAGTTGGGAAAGGATCTGAATTCTTATTGTGAAGAAACGGATCTAAAAGAATAAGAACTAATGATGAGGTGTGAAGAATTGGGCCCCACACAACAGTCCCCAGCACACAGGAATGTTGGCCATCGCGGTATTTGCGTACTTAAGCTGAAATGTCCTTTGCACCGACAGGGCCGCTAGACTGGCGCAAAGCCAGTGGTACACTGCCTAGTATGTGTTGGATACAACGGCGCGAGTTTCCAGGCGTACTATGTTGTTTTGTAGTTTGTAAGTAACTAATCTCTTAGTAGCGAAATGAAATTGTGTCATATTATTTGCAGGCCAGTTGACAGACCAAAAGACCAGTGAATGGCAAAGGGCGCTACACCCCGAGACGGACATGTGTGCAGTATAAGTGGTTCGATATGACTTCTCTGAATTCCCTACCGTTTGACCTGCAGTACTTCAACATCGAGTTGACTGCATGCAGCCTTATATTGTGTACCTGATGCATCATTGAGTGCGGCTCGCTGGATGATGCGAACGAGTGCGAGACTTAGGTTACGCCATCCATTCTTATCCGCTCGGTGGAACAGGTTCCCCCTGATTGCTAGTGGCTCTGAAGTTCTACAGCTGGGTATCCGAATATTTGCCATGCATAAGACTAGAGCATTGGGCCAGCAGTCTTGCCAACATCGATCATCGCGTGACACTCAAAACAGTTTGCAGGGTTCTTAGTGAATTCTGCATTGTACATTGGACCCTCTAGCGCCTCGATGCATTGCAAAGGGTAGAAAACTAGATCTCGTATCCCTTCGACAGTTTGAGCGGGTAAGGAACCTGGAGAGGGGCGGCAGCGGATACAGCAGAAACATGTTGCGGAGTAAGCCAACTCGATTGTCGCCCACTTTCGAAGGCCACAACTTCGTTTCATACCGAATGTTTTGGTTCTTGGTGCCCATCTCTGTGCATAGGGATTAGTAGGTGTCCCTCTACCGGCGTCTTAGTCAGTATGGATGATTTCGGGGCCTGATTGCTCTCTTCACCGGTCCGGACAACGATGAACCCTGCCAGCCACGTCCGAGGCATCAAGGTCAACTAACGTTGCTGAGTTGGGTGCTTAGTCAACACTTACACAAGTTCTTCACTTCATACATGACAAGTCGAAAATCAGATCGTTATGGTTGTTCAGTACACGGAGTGGTCCTAACTGCCCGCTTGTGAGCTCATAATCATCAGCACTGACGGCTCCGGAGACTGGATCGACGGCTATTGTAGCGACGTCAAAGTCTTCTGGCCCCGCTCGTTTTCTGACTTGGGGGTTGGTCTCTGCCCGGTAGGGTGGTCGGTCATCAATCCATGATAACGACTATATTCGGTTTTCAGTTCACCAACGGGCTGGGGCGCTGTTGGGAAATCCCCCCGCAGCAGCCAGGCAAGTGTATCACAGGGCTCCTTCTCGAAGCAGTTCGACGAAAGTCATTGGTCCGTAACGCACACTATGAGTAGGTGACTGTGGGTAGTTTCATAGGGCGCGACTCGGGCTTCTGTGGGAATCCGACAGTGAGAATCAATGTCAAGAGCGGCTGGATTTCCGAGACTAACCACAGTTGAAGAGATATTTGATAGAACAATGTCAGCAAATAAATCACTGCGTCGGCTTTGTCCCTTCATCTCAATGCACTCAGTCATACTTAGCTTAGGGGGACCTGGAAACACAACCACACAGCGCAATGGCGGATTCGTATGACCACAATGCACCCATGACGGACGATAGTTCCGATGAGGAAGACGTGCCCATACCCACAGGTGCATTTGCGAACATCAATCCCAATTCGAAGCCTACAAAAGCAATGGCAGAAGCCATGGCAGCTCGGGCAGCAGCTGAAGGTGGACAGCCAAGTGGCAATGGATTCCCGAGTACGACGCATGAGCTACCAGCGGAAGAGCCGGCCCCCCTTGATCCGGAGGCGACGGAGCTTGACCTTACCCACTACCGTCTGCGGTCCATTGAAGGCCTGGGTCCCATGGTCAAACTGAGGTACCTTTGCCTGCGTCAGAACCTCATTGGAAAGATGGAAGGATTGGACACACTTGAAAATTTGGAGGAACTGGATTTGTATGACAACATTATCGAAGAGATTGAGGGCTTGGCCCGGTTAGTACAGCTGACTAATCTGGATATTAGTTACAATAAGGTGCGCAAGATCAAGAACGTGGGCCATTTGGTGAAGCTAACGAAGTTGATGCTCGCAAACAACAAGATCACTGCGATCACTGATCTTGAGAATCTCGAAGAGCTGCACATTCTAGAGTTGGGTGCCAATCGCATCCGTGAGATACCAGAGACCTTAGGCAAACTGGCAAAGTTGGAAGAGCTGTATCTCGGCAAGAACAAGCTCCGTAGTATGAAACCTGTGTATCAGTTCCCTAATCTGCGCATAATTAGCATCCAAAGCAATCGCATGGTCAAAATTGAGGGCCTAGAGAACCTGAGGGGCTTGCGAGAGCTGTATATCAGCCACAATGGTATTGCTACGATCTCTGGGCTTGAGGGCTGTCCAGAGTTAGAAGTACTCGATGTGAGCAACAACATGATTACGCAATTGGACGGCTTGGGACACCTGAAACGACTCAAGGAACTTTGGTGCAATGACTGCAAAATTGAAGACTGGAAGGAGGTGGAGAAGCTGACCGAACTATCCGCTCTAGAGACTGTGTATTTGGAGCGCAACCCCATCTATCGTGACCCCGGCTATCGTCGGAAGGTGCTTTTGACCCTGCCGAATTTAAAGCAGATCGATGCCACCTTAACCCGTGTATGAGGATTTGTTTAAGTGTGTACATTTTGAGAAAATAGAGAGGAATTCGTAACATACGCAAACACTCATGCAAGCATTGTTGGGAAGCGAGCCCACAGTTTAATTCAAGCGGTTTCAGCTTAGGCCACCAGCTCCTTGAGCTTGCCACTATTGTTCAGGGCCATGGTGTCATCGCAGCCACCGATGTGCTGTCCCTTAATGTAGACATTTGGAACGGTACGCTGTCCGCTGATGCGCTCGAGCTCATTCTGCATCTCCGTACCCTCGGGTTCTTGATCCATCTCTACCACGCCGTACGCTACACCAAGCTGGTCGAAGAGGGCCTTGACCTTCTTACAGAAAGGACAATAGGACTTGGAGAAGATCATGACCTTATTGGACTCGATCTTGCCCTTAATGATCGCATTGAGGTCAGCCATGGTTTCTGCTCAGTACAAACGTGTTATTGGTCATACAACCTTAGAACTTATTGTCATAAACCCTTGCTGCGCGACAGGCACGCCGATCTTAAATACCTGCAGGTCATTCTTGATTTTCTCTCCACTTACGTCTCGTGTGTCAAGACTAGTGGACACCAACTCCAGCTGCCTTCCTGCTCCAGTATCGACCACACACGTAATCCCCAACTTGTTACCTGAAGAATCCCCCGACCCGTGAGCCGCTGCTAGCTAATGATCCGGCCTGCGCACCCTTACTGTATGCCCTCACTTCTCTCCGGTTTCGTTACCGACAAAGCAAAAATTGCGGAATTTGCGCCGGGATTACTCGTAATGTCACAAAGCAGTCCCTTCTATGGCAGCACACACCATTAGAATAACATTGGCCGCCACCCCGCCCTCGAGGTTCAATACTGTGCCATCAAACACCCCCACAAAGGATGCATTTACCTGTCCCGCTCCTGTTTTCTAAACACAAGTACGAGAGGATCGGTGCAGGGTAGTGGCAGCAGTCTCTATCAATGTTTTTCCTTCACTCTTCCCGGCAAAGATTCTTGCTCCCTCGTCGGGATGTTCTGGAAGGGGTATTGTATATACTGAAATATTTGAAGACTAACAGCATACTCGGTGAAAGTAGCCTGTCTAATATGTTCAAAATTATTTTCATATACTGACACTTTTGAATTAAACTCGCATGGGGCCAGGAGGAGGCCACCCCGTTTCGATGGTCACGATCGGAAAAAAAAAAATAGGGCACGCCCGAAGCACAACCCTCTCTTGCATACCATGATATGGGCTTTGTACACTTGTTCACATCTGCGCCGTGCTTTCTATGCCGAGACTAGCCCCTGAACCGGTACGGATTTGATCGTTTTATGAGATAAAACCCACCTATGGGTACGGAATGCAGGTGGTACAGCAGGACAAGCCGGGTTAACCCATCTCCCTTCCCGTTACCGTTTACGATGATACCCACCGCATTCAGGCCAGTGTGCCTATCTTGCAGTGGCCCACCCCCACCAGCACCGCGGCACCGCTTCCCCTTTGGTGTTTTTTCCGTTTCCCGCCGCCCCTTCCACCGCCAAACGAGCGGAGCGTGTGTCGGCTTGCGTTTAAAGGTGCTCGCAGAGCTCAGTACTGTAGGTAGCAATTTTCTGCACTGCTCAATGGGCCCATTGGTGGTGAGGAGTATACACACCTGCAGGATAAGTCCGGCGGGCGCACTCCACTTGATGATCAGTGTGAGTCACCGAGGAATATTTTCCGCAAGTGCGTGCGTGCGTGCGTGCGTGTAGACTAACTTTGGGTGAGGATAACGGGTTACAATCCAAGCAAGCAATGGCAGTGTTCAAAATGGTATACGCCTATAGTAGATGGGATGTTATGAAGAATGATGCTTTGAATGGACACAAGTCATGGACACAGACGGGCTGCCAAATTGCCATCGTGTGGTGCTGGAAAGAAGTGAACATGGTAAAGCTGCTGCTTTCTGCTTTTCTAGATCCGACGACCTTACGCTCAATAGACACTCTCAGTGACGGTGGAGGATGCTTGGTAGGGACCTTCGTCCTCCTCGTTCTCGTCGATCTGAACACTGGGCGGATCCCGCGCTCCCGATGACCGTGCTGACTCTTCTGCAACCGATGAATGTCCTTGGTAGGTGGGCTCGATGCTGTCCTGTCCCTGGTATGTGGGCTCCACACTGCTGGCAGCAACTTCGCTCTGGTAAACGTAACTGGATTCGTAGGTGGGTTCGATCTGCTCAGGGTCGGGGACACCGTAGCCATAGGCGAAGCGAGTGTTGCGAGAAGTGCCACGGCTGACAGTGGCTTGACCGTTGGGATTCTGAATAGTGGGCAATTTGATGGTCGGGGGCTTGGGCATGCGGCGGCCTTCATAGAACATGAACCACATGCGGACTACCAAGGAGCCCCAAGCGAGCCACCCGAAGACGGCACCGGTGGTCAGACCGGGATGGGATGTAACCAAGCCCTGACCAGCAATAAAGATACCGTCATCGTTGGCTTCAGCGACCGAATGCGTGAATGCAATATTGATCCCGACCAGGAGAAGCACAGCCAGAGTACTGCCCGCAAAATCCATCAAAGCAATGACCCGATTGAAAGTGAAGCGACCGTAGAAGATATAAGCAACCAGCATGGCGAAAGCAATGACGTTCAGGCTGATGGCCAGACCGACGAATGCGGGGAATTCCGGGGTAAACACCGCGTACGAAGGGTAGTTGCTCGACTGCACCACAGCCACCCAAGCAGCAAAGATTAGCGCCGAAAAGACACCCAGCAGAATCACACGGGGGTGCTTTAGGGCCATGACCTCCAGTTGCGGACGAGGCACCATGGGTACGATCACCTCGCCCTCGGCCTCAACACCAAGCGCGAGGTTAGATTGGGGAATGGGAATCTTGACTGCTTGCTCAGACTCTCCTCTCTCTTCCCTGCCTCCCTGGGAACTCTCTGACTGAACCTCACTGCGGCTCCCGCGGCTACCGGTCTCGACATTCAGAGCGGGGGCACCGGTTGCGGGGCTTTGTTGGCGAGAGTGGCGGCTCTGAGACTGAGAGCCATGGGAAGGCGTGCGTCTTGAGCTTGGACCAGAGCCACTGGCGGCAGCCTCGTCCAAAGGAGGGATCTCGGGCAGCTTGCGCGGTTTCTCGTACAGGCCGTCGGGGTCGCTGGGACGGCTCTCGTTCCTTTGCGCCAGGGGATGGTCCTCAATGATTTCCTCACCCTCCTCCATCTTCTCCTCCTTGCTGGGCGTTGGGCTCAGGTTAGAGTACATGTCGGCAGTATCCTTTTCTTGGCCCTTGTCCTCGGAGGGTGCCGGTTTAGTCTCCGCCTTGGAGTCCTCGGGTAGGACGTTATCGTAGTGATTCTCCTTGGCCATGTTCGCAAATTGTTTCTAAGTTCCCTATTTTCTGCAACTGTCTGAGACTACATAGAACATTTGTGTATCTTTTTGTTAATTCACGGATCTAAAATTCCAAGGCTTGTCCCGTCTAAAATAGCCCAAGTATCTACTATAACCCGAGGAATGGCTACCAACTCTCACCCAAAAAAAAAGGGGGCCAATTCAGGCGGCTATGTGTTCCTCCAAAATGTCCTAAGGAGGACGACAATCGCAAAACCCAAAAGAAAAAAAAAAACCAATCCAGGCAAAATGAAGAAGATGGCTGACGAGCCCCCATCGCCTACCCTATGTGAGCTTTTACGTGGATGCGCGGCTTTTTCTTTGCGTGTTGGTGTGGTCCCCGCAATAAAAAAAAAAAGGGAAATCTAAGGCCACAGAGAATCGCTTGTTTTCCCTCCTACGGACTTGAATCACTCGGTGGGGGGGGGTGGGCGGCGGGCGGCGCGAGCAACTGGGAACAAAATAAAGGCGAAAAAGGTCCGGGATACCCCGACCCCCGTGGGGAGGGAGGGTGGTCCTGCCCAGCCCACAGTGGTTTCATGCAAGGAAGGACCCAACAATTGATAGGATGGCGCCTTGGTGTTTCTCTTTTGCTGTGGCCCATGGAGGGCACACACACACACACACACACATAGCGCACGGTCGGATCCGCTGACCTCGGCCAGGCATAGAGCAGCTCCAAGTTCGAAACAGGTCGAGGGCGAAGCGTAAGCCTTTTTTCTCCCCTTCTCCTTTTTTTCATGTTTGGCCTTCTCACCTCTCCTTTAATATTTCGTACCGAGTGTCCACCATTGAAAACACAAGCGACTGCGGTGATATGTGGTCTCCAGCCCTTCTCGCGGCACTACACTCTTGTCCCTTCCCTTCGAGCCGCCGAATCGTTTTCTTTTTCTGGGCGCTCCTTTTGTGTGTGGCTCGGCTGACTCGCTGCAATTCCTCCTCCTTCTAATCTCCATGTTCCGCGTACTCATCATCTTCCGTACTTAAACAGTTACAGACTGCCAGTGAACTGATAGCCAACATCTTAGATAAAGGAACTTAAAACAGGAAGGAATGCAAAAATCTCGAAATGGGCACCAGAGTATTAAGAAAAAAGGTGAAGAAATTTTTTTGCCCTTCTCCCTTTCTCCTGTTCCAATTTGAGAAAGAAAGAGGCTATCAAAAGTCATAGTTTTTATATGCCCGGCGCAGTGGCCACCCCACATTTCCTCATTTTCTGAGCTGCCACGCTTGCTCCCGCTCCAACCGAACCGTGTGCCGATCTAACCGGAAACCAAGTCTCCCACTGTTGATGCCGTTAAAGTGCACACGGTCGTGCAGACCCGCACACACACATACACACACGCCTGTATACACACACATAGAGTCGCCGAAATTAGTGCCATCCCTATGCCATACAATCACCATGCTAAGACCGAAACACAAGAAAGCAAAAAAGGGATGAATTGGAAGCAACACCGACATCAACGTCGCACAATTGTTCGCAACTCAGTCACCAGAGCTCCCTGTCCCCACACCCAAGGGGTGGGCCATTTCGTAAGTCACCACCTCCTAGCACACCTCAATCTGACCCAAATTTGGTTCTAATGGAACCCGTAACCCAAGAGAGCGAGAACGTATTAGTGTTATGTCTCCCGGTGTTTTAGATCTCCAGAACGTATCGTCACGGGTGTTCTCCGGTTTCCGGCACCCACCCCGTTTTCTTTCTTTCCTTTGCAGATGTCCAGGCTTGATAATTTGACACGGGGCTTCCGCAATTAAAGCGCAATAAAAAAAAGCACGGGAACAGTCAAGGACAATGTGGAGTAGGGCCCATGGTAAGGGGGACCCGGGTGCACAGGAAATGGGTAAGTGTGCCTTGAACCGTCTACTTGGTACACGCAGACACGCCCCCAAGGGCCCCTTCCCATCTAGCTGATGAAATGCGACGCATAATCTCCTCATGATTTCAATGGCCATATATAAGGAAAGAGCGGCTCAGGTGGCGAACCGCAGGGTGGTTCGCTGCCTTCCGTGCCTCGCGACAACCTCGCCATCCACGGACCGGCAGGGTGCGCTCCAATCCAGACCAAATCGCAAAGGCAGAACCATAGAAAACAGAGGTCTCGGGGTTGGCCCCGAATTAGTTCACTTCGCTGCAGCGCGAGCCAGCGATACACCTGCCCCACGGACACATTCACGCACCCTTCCCCACATGGTCAGGTTCCGCTGTCCCCTGCTTCTCTCTCTCCCCTCCCCCTGTTCTTTCCCTTCTCTGTCGATCCGGTATGCCTTGATAAGGCAAAGCAAGAAAGGGAAAGGAGTCGGGAGAGAGCGAACACGCAAGACGGGCCCGTGCAAAACACGTCAATACCTGCTTCTTCCTGCCGCCCCCCCCCCCTTCTCCTCTCTCCTTCCCCACTGCGGCCTCTCCTTCCGCCGTCGACCGCTGTTTCTGTGCCGCCTCCGCCGTCTTTTTTCAAAAACTTACACACGTCCCTGCACAGGTGCGAGCTCGCCCAAGTTCACTGTAAAACTGGGAACGCAACCCGACATTGACGATGGGAACACAGAATGTATTCATAGTGTTGCTCGGGTCCACGGTGCTTTGTGGCAGCATCAAACCGCAGCATACGCTGGTGCTGGCAATACGCGTTCCTGCCGGTGCTCCTGCTTTACCCGGTTTTCAACGTTTGGCCCCTACCCCCTTTACCGGGTCAGCGCAGTACCGGAAAAGGCAGGCGAGGCGCGGGAGGCAGTGGGAGCTTGCAAGCAACAAAGGCGGGGGCGGAAGAGAGAAACCATGGTTCAAAAAGTAGGGAGGGTGGGAGGGAAGAGGAACTCCCTGTCGCCGAAATTGTTGGGGGGGGG
>PDIP01000181.1:18537-28977 GCA_002811645.1 Corallochytrium limacisporum
CAGACAGACAGACAGACAGACAGACAGACAGACAGACAGACAGACAGACAGACAGACAGACAGAGTGAGTGAGAGAGTGTGTGTGTGACACACCCGCGCACACACAAACACAGCGGGGACATGGCAGCAGAGACCGCGCCATGGAGAACTGGACAATATTGCGCAAAAGAAAGGAGTATGACAGTGAGAGTTTCCAAGGATTTACGCGAAGACTTAGGACAAACGGTTCCGGGGCCAAACATGGTCAGCACATTTGCGGTGTGAGACAGACGAAGGATTGTCCGAACGGTCTCCACATTTCTTCTGTCCAAGAAAATTCCAGGCGTTTAGGTTTTAATATTTCTGTCCAAATTCTGTTCAACACCTCAACCCGCAACTACCCAAGGAGAAAACAAGAAATAGGACAAGGACAGAATTGGTGAAATTCCTGTCTCATGTTACTATAGTATACCGAGGTCTGAGTCAGCCAGTGAAATAGAACAGAAGAGAATGCTACCAAAAACGTCGGGCGCATGAGTTGGCAAGCAGCGCATCCTTCAATTCTTCTGTTTCCTCTCTTCGGACAAACACCGTGGACCGAAAGGAAAGGGAAATGACAAACAAAACGGAAGTAGGGCCAAAAATAAAAAAATATACCAAAGGAAAGATTGGGGATCCATTTCAGATCAAGCGGTAGCAGGCGGCTGTTTTGCTCCTGTCAAACTTGTGAAGAAGTACGATAGGGGTCCCGGACGGGAGGTGAGAACCAAAACACTGAAGTACGCACTCGTCGCTACTACTGGCCGGCCCTCATTTTGCAGGTGCTGACTCTGCTGCTTACGCTTTCGCTTTCTTTAACTTTCCTTTTTTCTTTTTGTGTTTTATCTTTCAAACACACTTCCGGTTGCTCGGGCACGCAGTAACGCAGCACATCTGAGGAAATGAAAACAGAAACAATGTGAACCCGTTTATCTACTCAGCAAGCGGGGTGCACAGGGGCCCCTAGTCTTTTACTATTACTCCTACTCTCTTCTCCACAAATACACACACGGACGCACCAACCAACTCCCCCTTTCCCGGGGGCTTCTCTCCCTGCGGCCAGTTTTGTGAACCACAAAGGTGTCACCACTATTGTACACTTTGACGGTAATTCTGCAGCGGAGAGAAATGTCACCCTCGTGATGAATTAAACACCACATCATTTATCGTTCCCTTTGTGTGTTTTTTTTTCCATTCGAAACTTTTCTGCGAGCAGGAATATAAAGAGTACGCATCTGTAAAAGCCAGCAAGCAGGCGTGTCTTAGTAAAATAGGCAGAGCGAGACAGAGACAGACAGAGACAGAGACGGGTGACGGCGACGGAGACGGCGTCGGAGCCAGGTGAGAAATGCGGTCGCCGGGCGCGGAGCGTTGTCTGCAACACACACACACACACAGACACACTCCCTCACCGCTTGTGTGGTGTGTCTGTTTGTGTGTCTGTGTGTGTGTGTCTGTGTGTGTGTGTCTGTGTGTGTGTGTCTGTGTGTGTGTGTGTCTGTGTGTGTGTGTCTCTCTCGTCACATTCAAACCGCATAGAGAGAGACCAAAGACGACAAAAGAAACTAAAAACAAGCAGCCTACCAACCGGAAAACCGGTGCTAGCCAACAGCCACCAAGAAGAGCCGCAAAGTAGCGCAACTCGAACTCGGTCTGACTCAGATAAAATTGATGCCGGCTCGCTGGGTGTGTGTTCCAGGAATCCCTGATCCCACTTCGGGGGAGCCCTCGTTCAAATAGGGAAGAAGAAGAACACCCCTCGGGTGTGTGTGTGTGTTGTGTGTTTGGTTGTTCAAAGGGGAATTTAAATACGAGAGTCGTGGTCAGCAGAGTTGGGGGGGGGGGGCAAACATATAAAACAAAAAGTTTATGTCACCCCGCTGACTGACTGACAACAAAGCCTGTTTCACTGTGCTTGGTTTTAAGAATTCCTTTTTTCATTTTCTTTCCTGGCTGCTACCCAACCTAAAACCATGAATTTCGTCCTTTGTTCGCAATCACACTTTCCATCTGCTTCGGTCCCGATATTTTTTTGAGGGCACGGGAAGCTTCCTTTCATTCCTTTTAAACGTACGTATTTTTACGAATTTGCTTGCCCCCCCCCCCTCCTCTTTATCCCAGACATTCCAAAAGGTTCGGTTTTGTGAGTCCACTGAGTCCCCCCCTCCCTTCCCACTCCGGGGCAGTCTCACAAAACCAAACCCACACAGTCCCTCGTCTGTTTCGCACTCCCTTTGGTCTAGCAGTGCGTAGTGATCTACACTTTTCTTCGGGGTTTCGTTCGAAAAGTGGTCGTACTGTATGGCAGCTCAGCGGGGGCAAGTGACCGGGACTCGTTCCACACGGCTGAGAAAGGATTGGGATTTACATCATGGTGTTCACAATCCCCTTTTATTTGCGATTGCAGGCCAACCCGTTTCAACGTGTGAGTCACAGTTCTGACATGGTGGTAGCCCATATCGGAACGATCAACAAGCATTGTGAAACACTTTGCACTGCATGTCACCACTACCATTTACGATCAAGGCCGTCATTGCTGATGTTCACTCACGCCAAAGGAGTTCGTCAGGATCTCCAGACATGCCTTACAACGAGCGGAAGCATTTGCGGCAGCCATACCCCGAAGAATGAAACAATGGAGGCCTTGTTGGCCCACAGGAATTCTCACACCATACAGTGCGCATGATCGAATTTATGATCCGGCCAATCTAGTCTTGTACGGGGATAATTGCACAGCGGGCCTTGTACGTGTCAGCGACCTCAAAAGCCACTTTGCGGACAACACCATAATGGTGGGGTATCAAGAACGAATCGTGAGCACTGGCCCTGTGGGGGTGATCAGACTATTTGTCCGGATTTTTTTAACTCGTTTAGGATGATGTTGGTACTTGGTCTCGAGAAATTGTCATTGGTTTGACCTATATACATCATGAGTATTCGAAGAGTCGCCCTTCCTTCTTCATTGCCACAGAGACGACTGACCAACAATCACTCTACACGGAGTCTCTTATCTTTGCGTTCTTTTGCCACCATGCACACATACCTTCTTTCGGCAGGGCAAGACGGAGGGGACGGATGTTCGACATGGGTGTGTTGTACTTTCTGAGGTGCGGCCTGACGCTCACGTTAGCCGGGAGTGCCCGAGAAGAGGATGGAATACTGTGGTTACCGAAGAGATTGACACGGAGTGGGTGAGTTTATATGAAACTGGCGGGAATGTGTCACAATGGGATAGTGTGTGTGCTGACATGAAATGTTTGCTCACAAGACTGCATTCATTCTCGTCCTTCTATCATGTCGATGGTGAATTAATGGGTTTGTAACCATTCCAAGTCGGCAAGCACCACACCTTGGTTCCTAGTTTCCAGGTATCTGTCAAACGTTTCTCCGGATTTGATCTCGGTAAGGTTTTGTGCCTGCGTACCGCATCCGCGTCTGGACTTACCATTGCGTAGCGGTAGCCAGCCATTCTCCCGGAGATATTGTATTTTTGCTACTCGTTTGTATGCCCCCTCCCCGTTTCCTTGATTCCTTTTTCAGCAGCTTGTATGATGAGAGTGGTCGTCAGAAACCAGAACCCTCCATTCCTCCTTCCGTTCCCAACAAAGGCTCCACTCTCTACCAGGTGATAGTGACTAGGCTGCACAATTCATGGCCGTGTAGGAGACCGCTTCATCACAGTGAGGTTATGTTTCGGCCTGTGGTTAGGTTTTCCGAAGGTACTAACAAGGTACGCGTTTCTCGGTGTTCTCGCACTCCGAACCTTTGCCCACACCCTGATTGGAATTCTATTTTACTATGTATATGTATGGTGGTTCGGAGCAAGATGTGGTACAGATCTACCAGAACGACATCAACGTAAGTGGGTGTGGGTGTGGGTGTGTGGATGTGCATGACCTTGAAGATTCTAAGAGTTCCCGTCTAAACGAGATAGCGGCGGGTGAGCAACGGAAACCAGGGCACACAGTCCGTTGTGAGCTGCGTTGTACACGTGTTTTCTTTCCACGAAATCGTTGATTTCTACTTGCTGTCATGTTCCGTTCGTTCCATTCTCAGGTGCCACGAGAATGCAAAGAGATCCGACCTGGGGGTCTGGGGCTTGGGGCTGGATTGGGCGGGTTAGTTGGTTGGGACCCAATTGAAGACAGTAATACTGGATGACTCTCACCACCACTGTTTGCCACAATCTCTCCCCCCCCCTCTCTCCTCCTTTTTCGGTTTCACTTCTCCCATCTATTGATTATGTGCAGTTGTATCCTCCCCCCTTCCCAACCCTTGATGCGCTTGGGACGTCGGAAAAGAAAAAAAAAACAAAAAGTAAAAACAAGAAAAGGGTTTGTCCCCCTTTCTCGCCCGTTGTCAATTTCCCGGCAAATGCCCCTCCACACCCCCCGTACAACTTTACCATGAATCTCCTATCGCCGAAATATATATTCCCGTTACGCAGGTACTGTTATATTTTCCTCTCGGAAATGAGGAAAGGGTATGACCGGGCGAGGACAGATACCAAGTGTGAAGAGATTCTATTTTTTTTTGTATGTTAGCGCACTCCCGGACTGTGTGCGGAATGGCCAGAAAATATTGGAAGGGGTACTATTCTGTACTAAGGCGTCTGAATCCGCTACGAAAGATTATGGAATTGCGTACGGTACCACAAAACTGGCAACAATTTTGCAACAGCATCCTTTGCACGCGATCCAGAAAAGATCAGACCCGTCATCTATACCAAAAAGCACCAAACACTCGAGACGAATAGAAAGGAAAGGAATACCCATGAAGGACGGGACGGAACTGGGCATTGGTTGGCGAATGGGTGAGTTTTGTGGAGGAGAAGTGGGAGATCCACTACGCAACCCTCCTCTGTCATCTCCGTGTGGGGCAGGTGAAATTCACAAAAAGGAAAAAAGAAAAAAAAGAAAAAAAAAGAAATCCCGGAGGGGTGGGGTTTGTCGTAGGCGGGTCGGTGATATGCTGATAAAGTAATGACGGTCGGATCTGGATGGTTACACTCACTATGAAATACGGTCCAGTGCGCTTTACGTCAGTTTCTGTTGTTGCCAACTCAAATGCGCAATTCTTTCCGTTCCTGTCAACCCATTGATGCAAAAACTTCTGAGACCTGGCAAACTGTACCCTGCCGTAAGATGATCTTTTACCATTACTGACCGTCTCATATTCACACAGACATTCCAAACGCCAGGCCAACTGACCTCATATTGCCGAAAATCCCTTTTCCGTAGCCGTAAGCTTTCCTCCCGAGTCACTACTATGCATCACCACCAAACCGATTGCCGAGGAGTCCCGTGTCTTCTGATGATGGCCATAGCAGTCCAACTGGTTCGCGACAAATCACACTCGCTCCTACCAATCTATTTGACCAGACGAAGACGATTCTGTCCGTCCCGTTCCACTTGCCCTTTGACGGCAATTACTGCCCTCTACATATGTATTGGGCATAAGGCTCAGATGTACACTCGTGGTAGATGGCAGGGGATTTTCCCGTTCATGGTCGGCAATTCCCCCGGACCGTCCCGTCTAGTTGGCAGGTGCCCTGCGACAACTCCATGGTTCTGTTCAACGCCTCTTGAGTCCTGTGTTCTATCTCTACATCTCTCCACTTCATTTCTACATACATTTGTATACATAAGCACGTTGGTCTGAAACGTGTTCAAGAGAAACCAAAGATGGATGTTGACGCATTCCACTAATCGATCACACCGGCGGCTGCGGAACTGCATCGGCGGGTCCTTTGCTCGTTGCTCTCTATCGTGCCTTGAGTCGCCGTAGTCTTCCAATGATTTCACAAAGGGAGGTTGGACCCAGCTGCGCTATGAATACTACTATCACTTACGACCGTAATTGTCCACAACTCTCTGGGAATGGGAGAACTGTAGCAACCTTTTTTGTTTACTTCGTTCTACATGGAAACAGTGGAATTTGCTCAGCAAGTAACCCTGGAGCGAGAATGATAATTGGTAAGCAGTTCCGTGGTGTTCATCAGCGCACCGGTTCAAGACTTTTATTCGATGGCCCAACAAGGAAGCTGACTTCCGACAGCAACAGGAAGTGATTGTATGGATATTAGATGGATGAAGAGGAAGTACAAAGGTGCGTCCAGGTGAAGCAGAATGGCTCCTGCCTTTCTTTGTGGAATGCAGTGGCCTTCCTTAGAGACATAAACAAAGACAAATATAGTCACGGGCTCTGTACTGTTTCTACTTCGGTTTGAACATCAAGCAACATCATACATGTTGTGTTTGTTTGGGTGCCTGTGTTCATGATTTAGTTAGGCAGCTTGAAGGCTTCCGAACGGGATATTCAACAGATGCGCTGCCAGGCGGTTCATGTGCCAACCTCGACAAATACTCCGCGAGATTACTTCTGCATTCCAGTGCGCGGGGTTTCCATAAATGCCGAACTGGTTAGCTGAGCATCGATGCACTGAATGTGCCGCAAACGTGGATAGCGCGCGTCTTGAAAAGGCTGCTGTGCATTGTACTGTTTCTGGCAATATATAATGGCAGAGGTTCTCCATTTCGTCGAATTCCCTCACCTGTCGTTTGTTCTTTCTCCGAGATTTCGTAGGGAAGCTGATAGATGGACAGTATTTGACGCCAGAATTCTTTCCAACATTCCGTAGGCTGTAGGCACTCACAAGGAGCCAGCATTCCAGGGGTGTCACACCGAGAACAAAGATCTTGAGGTATGGCAACACTCGCTCATTCTTTCTCACATACAAACGCTCTACCCAATTCAGTTCCATTCTTAAAGCATGCAAAAAATGCCCAAACTACTTTCCGAGGCCCGGCGCTCCGCTGCTCAGCACCAGGGAATCGGTTGCGGAATGATTGCGCAAAGTGCATGTGCAGCAGATTTCCATTTCATGTACAACATATCCATGCACAGCTATGAACTACCAACATGAAAGAACCGGTAAAGAGTAGCCGTACTGTGGCACTACGAGATGCCACTTTCGAACAGGCAGGCCCTAGGCGGCATAACTTTATGGCCGGCATGGCCAATGTCAGCTGCTGTCACCCACTGGGATCTGTCTGTGTCAGAGCATGCTGGGTAACTGGCCTAAGTGAGAAAATTTATACACTTTGCTCTGTGCGGGTTTTGTCAGTCTACCTGGTACGTAAAAATTGCATGGCACGGGATGTGAGCAGTGTGTATTGCATACATCATCTATACTTGATCCTCCCGTGTTCTGGCAACTTCGTTCAAGAGCGTTCCGGAGCGCGTAAAGGACTCAGCAGTGACTGTACGCCAAGACCAAGAATTTGTGAAAAATATTTTTTCCTTGGATATGCCCTGTAGAAGTTGGGCACGCCGAGCAGACAGGCATACAACCGAGGGAGAGGTGCTGGCGAAAAATAGCAAGTCGCTGTGTACTGTTGTATACCTGTTTGAAGGCTAAGAAACGAACATTTCTTGCAACATTTGTTGAAAAACTTTTGTGCAGTAGAGTATCTAGGCAAGTGCTAGAGATAACGGCCTCAGAATGGCTATTCAACCCGTTTTGAGTTTCGTACGGTCACGAGAGTAATCGACTGTGTTTCCAAGCCACTCCGCGTTAGTAAAATATAATACATTTTGTATGAATGTGTTGGTATAGCCATCTGCTGTGGTGGGTTTTTTTTCAAAGCCCAGACAACCCATTTGGCCGAGTATGGTATAGGAACTTTGCAAAAATGATGCTCGTTGATTCAGTTGCGAAACACCAGTAAACGAGTGTCATCTCTCTTTGTGGCTCTCAGCTGCTCATGCCGCGGCTATTCCATACACATTGTAGCCCAAAAGTCTAGCGGTATGTGAAGTGTCAGCAGATATTTTGCAAGCGTTTGGGTTGGCGACGAGTTTGGGTTCTGTGACGGTGGCGCATGTCATAGTGGTTCACGATTACTTCGAACTCACCCCTCATGTTTCTTATACGATAATGGGTACATGCCCCCATTGGTGACTGCTTGGTGTCTACACAAGGGGGTTGTATGGGTGTGGGGCGTTGGGAATTGAACACTGGCCAGTTCCTACCATATGATTCCTTGCGAACATAAAACGAGAAGTACCAACCAGAGTGAGCATCCAGAGAAGGAATGACAAGCTCGCGAACGAAGCAGTGTCTTGGAAAAAACAATGGCGTGTTTTGATTACACACAAAAGTGAAGATAAACTATGAGACGACCTGACAAGAGTATGAAACGAGGCATATGTACGTTGGAATGTATGTGATATATATGTATGTACGCATGTCATCTAAGTTGATACTGGTTTGTGTCCTTGTAACTATATACGAGCAAGAGTGGATAATGGTACCAAGGCCAGCAAAGGGAATAAACCCTGTGCCCTGGTTCTGAAACTTGCATTTTACGCTTCTGCTCTCTCTCTCTCTCTCTCTGTGTGTCTGCGTTTTGTCTCTCTCTTCCTCATCACACCTCACGGGCTGAGGGGGTGACAAGAGGGGGGGGGGGGAGAGAGCGAAAAGAAGTACACACAGGCGGAAAAAAGGGAAAAAAGGGGTACACAGATGCCCTCTCCGGGGTCTGCCAGGGAGAGGGGACACTTTGATGTCATTCGGTACCCCCCCATTCTTTCCCAGCTCCTCCCCCCCTCGGCATTCCTTAAAGTAGGGTTCTGTGGGTTTTTTTGCCCGTGTGGCTCTCTCTTGCACTCGCCTTCCCTCTCTCGCTCACAAGAGAGTAGGGCGAGAGTGAGAGATCGCTGAAAACGGACTCCCTATCCAAAAACCCACCACTCTTGTTTGACAAACTGTTACATTTCCAGAACGCCACAGTTTATAAAGAGTGTGAGAGTGAGATTGATCGTGTCTGCGTTCGATCCCAAAGACGGTATTGATCTGGAAGAACACAGGACAGCGTAAGCCTTTCCTCCCTTCGCTTGTGACCCCTCGCTCCCCTACCCACCCCATTCAGGGACCCTCTAATCAAAGAGGGGGGACCTTGAAAGGGGGGGGGAGGAGGAGAGGCCAGGAGAGATGCTGTGATCCACCAGGGATCATCATCATGTTGTTTTTGATACTATCTGCCAGCAGAAGTCAATCAGAAGTACTCCATTGTCGATACAGTGCTTGATGCTTCACTGCCACGACGATTATAGTCGACAGACTGTCCGCGGACCTTGTAGGCCTGGCGTTCACCACTGGAGATGTGGGCGAAGTGCTCATCCAGGTAGGCCAGGATACCATCAGTGGTTATCCGACGACGAGGATGAGTCTCCAGCATGGCCAGCACTAGCCGGAGGCAGGTATCATTGATCTCAGTCCAGGGAGCAAAGCTAAGATCTCCTTCCAGGAAGCGAGAGTAGTGTGGGCTGTTGGGAGAGGCACGCTCCCAGGGGAAGCTGCTAGTCAGCATGGCAAAGAAGGTCACCCCCAGAGCCCAAACGTCACCAGGACGGGAGTCAGTGGGGGTAAAGCCAAGCATGCCTTCGGGTGCGAGGTAGGCACGGGTTCCAAGAACAGTTTCGCTCTTCTCGTCTGAGACATGACGACTGAAGCCAAAGTCAATCAGCTTGACATTGCCGTCCTGATCTACTCCAATGTTCTCGGGCTTAACATCGCCGTGGCTGTAGCCAGACGAGTGCAGCAGACGCAATGCTTCCGTAATGCGACGGAGCATGGTGATTGCCTCGTATTCGGACATACCAGTGTCCGGGTCAATCTTTGAGAAAAAGTCTCCATTGTTTAGGTATTCCATCACGATGAAGAGGTGGTTGTTTTCTTGATAATGTGCGAGCATCTGTACACATCCTTTGATGCCTTGGATACGCTGGAGCATCTTGATTTCGGTTTTGTAAAGCACCAGGTGTCCAGGTGTGTTGGTCATGACCTTGATGGCCACAAGTCTGTGTCCTACAACTTCTTCAGCCAGGAAAACTGTGCTTGATGATCCTGCTGCAATTTGTCCCAGGAACTGGTACCGCTCATTCATTTTAGTTCCACTGCGGGTGGTGTGTTGCATGTTGCACGTAGTGGTGCGATGCCCATGTCTATCGGCAGTTTCGCACATAATGCCTGCTTCGGGTGGTGCCATTGTTGGATCTATTTGTTTGAGAGTGCTTCGTGCAGTACGCGACTCTTCTTTCATTGTTATGTGTGTGATATTAAATACCTACTACACCAGTCATTCTGTGATTGCTTTCCTGAAATACATGCCATGAAAGGTAACTCTAATGAATAATATAAACAAACCCCTGAGCACACTTCTCCCAAGTGCTGCTGGTCCTAACGCACTACCATTCTGTTTGCATCCAGTCAATTTGTGAATTCAAGTTTAATGTAAAATTTTCTGCCGATAAAAGGGGCATAGCGAGCCGGGCGGCCATAATGAAACAATTAAGCAAGGCACCCAGTTCGTCTCCCTTCCCCCCCTTTCCCTTTATCAACTTCTCCCCACCCCCCCC
>PDIP01000182.1:0-14424 GCA_002811645.1 Corallochytrium limacisporum
ATGTGATAAGATTTATTTGATTCAAAGAAGGTTGCGACCCTATAAACCTAAATTCCTCCTTAACTTATGGGGCAGAGGTTGGTACATACCGTTTAATATGGGTCTTTACTAAATCGATCGAAATCAAAGAAAAAAATTTTGGGTGCGGAGACAGAGATTCCGGGAGCTCGACCCCGGCAGGGGAAGGGAAGCCAGAGCGGCGGGCGGTTTGGAAAGGGGGGGCCAAGGGGGCAGCCCTGGCGATTACGAACCGCCCAAAGGGTGGCGTAGTAAGGCCAGTACAAAACACGTATCCTCGGCGGGTCAGGTTCATGGCAACGAAGCGCCTTCCGGACCTCTAAGCAACAATTTTCGGTCTGTCGTCCTAAGGTTTTACTACAATTCATCGCTGATGCAAGATGTCTCCCTGGCCATGGGACGGCACCTCATTGGTGAATGATGCATGACCTAACCCTAATCACTCTTGGCAGTTGGAGTCAACACTTGGCAGTTGGAGGCAACGCCCATCATGACACATGTGAGATGTTCATTTTTGGTACTGTTGGGCACGGCACCGGTTGGAAGATAGAAGAATTGGAGCCTTGCAGAGAAAAAGTAATCCCCCATATCAACGTCCGCAACAGAATGCAAATAACTCTTGCTATCCATTTGGATCACTGATGTGAATTCGGTGTCCTTGAAGTAGTATCCGAGCTCCAGGGAGAATAACTGATCCTCAGTCATTTGGATTCCATTATCTTGTCCCACCATCACAGAATTTTGAAAAACACTTGGGTATTGCCTCGGAGGAAGCCACTCGTGATCTTTGCTGGAGATTTTGCCAGTGATGGGAGCGGGATACGTGTAGACCACTTGCCCATCGTAGTGCCATGTGCCACATAGGAATGCGGAAACGGTAATGTCGGCGACTGCCGAGCCACACCAGTACTCATCAATGTGCCCAAAATGCCAATAGTCGTTAACTGCGGCACTCTGATTTGTCGGATCCACGCCCTTGGGGGCCTTTACCAACTGTTCTGTTGATCGATCAAGAACGCCCAGGACCTTTTCGGAATTGGACAGGAGTTCCATGGTCAGGGCGTCCTGGATCTCGGCCTCCGCGTCTTCAAAGGAGGTCGCAAATGTACAGCCAGCACCGGAAAGGGCGGCAATCACGTAGACAGCACTTGTTTTCATGACAGAAATGATTGCAGAGAAAGTTATGAATATTGAATCTTCGTAGGGATCCACAGCATGATCGGCTTCTTCACTCTCCTACTGTTCGATACTTTAAATACCTGAAAAGAGAAATTTCCTGTATGTCCTTCTCATCAGTCACGTAACAAGTCAAAAGCATTGCGACTCGGTGCCATGCCCATGTCCTCAATCCCGCAATGCCACGAATTTTCCGGATTTGAGTGTGCATGCTTCCCCCTTCCTCCCCGTCCATGCGAGCGATGCGTGCGCCACGTTACCCAGGCCACTTGGGAATCCATCGGCTTCTGCGTGCCCCATCCAGGCCCCTTCTCTTCCGGGGTGGTCACCCGGGTTAAGCCATTTTGTCTGAGCACAAGTTTGTATGACAGGTGTATAATATCCGAATCTCTGGGTCCACCATCACTCATCTATGTACCGTGCCAACTGTGGTACAAACAAGGAAATGAGAACAGAGGCGGTTCCAAGGAAAACTTGACTGAGTAGACACTCCCGCCATGTTGTCGCCTCCGCTGATTGGAGTGTTAGCAAGCTTTTTGAAAGGACGGCATCGTATTACCTATATTATCCCCATGTTTGGGTCAAAGTGCTGGACCCCCTTGTGGCATGTACAAGGGCTCAGGAATGTGGTTTTTGGGACGCCAATCAAACCTCTCACGGGGTTCTTAGGTTTACATCCTCAGTGCCGGAACCTGTGGAGTCAAGATGCCGGCTGGTAGAGTGGAATTATTGTACGCTTTGAGTGACTCAGTAAATGTACGTGTGCCTTTGTCATGAGTTTTGGTCAAACACCATGCGCGTTTGAAGATCAGACGGCGCTTACAGGACGAGCTTGTGTAACAATTACATCATGCCAGGGGCACTGTTGATGGATCCACATTGCCTGTTTCGCCGTCTCAATCCAACAGTGGCGCGAGACATGTGTTTCCTACGACGCCCGCAGAAAATTCTACCCCATTTTTTTGGCCTGCAATGGTCCATATACCATAAATGTTAGAAGCAGAATTGAATTAATGAAAAACTGGAAAATTGCACGGTCAATTTCCCGCGCATCGCCCTCTTCCTGCGCGGCCAAGCCTCGACGTTGCGGTTTTCTTTTTTCCTTTTTTTTTCGAGAGCCAGAGAGTATTGCCAAACAGTTTTCAGCCTGCCAACAAACTATGGGCTCTTCCCTGCCGTGCGGGACGGGGGTGGGGAGGGGCTGGAACGAAGGAGAATGGTGGACCGAACAACTTCGGTCCATCAACGTCTTTAGCGGCACACAGTCATCCATCGGGGCTTCAGTTAGTGACAAGAAAGGCAACGGCGGGGTCAAGGCGTACGACAGCGTCGTCTTTCGTTTTGAACCTCCTATGGTATTTTGCCAGAAGAGCCACAACCATGGGTCGGCAAATTACCGTCAGTTCAAGGCTAAGCCTTGAAGTCTTACGAGACAGGGATTGTTAGTACATACCACCGTGGTACTGAACACATTATTTCCTCGTCCGTGTCGCGGTTTCGCAGGATTTCAATCGTCTACCAATGACGTCCTGCTCATTGCGTCGAACGTGAAATCGTGCCCCACGTACACATGATGTGCGAACTGGACTGGTCCCCCGTTTTAACGGTAATCAGCATTTGCATGGTTATTTATTATACGGTGTTCAATCCATCAGGCGAAAAGGGGAATCTAGTGTTTAGCACTTGGGTTCTGCAAACATTCCGCACCACAGGTATCTATCGCTGCCAGGCAGTGGTTGATGGCCATCGAATCGGTACCAGAAAGGGCGCATTTCGTCCCACCATGGCCCCTTGTCGATTTGGACAGCGAAGAGGGACTCGTTCCAATCTTTCTCAATCACAATGGGTTCTTTTCCTTCCTCACCGATTTCGATGGTCCAAGACTGGACGCCATCGAGCTGGAAGGTAGTATCGGGGAAGCGCCAATGGTACTCGTACCCCCCATCACCGGCCTGGTACTTCAACTCTTGTTGTGTTTTTCCTACAGTGAAGACGCCACCAAGGCGTGTATCCTTGTGCACGACGACCTCATTGAAGTCACCCTCCAAGGTGAAGACGCCGCAGACAATTGAGGGAAACGTGACCGTTGCAGCTTCCGTGCAATCGCCTTTACCGAACGTTGTTTGAGTGCCAAGATAAATTTGAGTGGCCTTGACATCGTCGGTTTCGCCTGCGAGGAAGTGCTGGCGAGCAGTCTCGCTAGTGAACCTGTTGGGGTCATTGACAATGAAGTTACGGACGAATTGTGGGATGACAGGAGACGTATGGTGGCCTGAAGAACCAGCAGAGGCAACTGCCATGGCAGCGGAAAGGACAGCAAGCTTGAAGTTCATGTTTATACACTAGAAATAACAGATTTTCTCAATACCGTATGGTCTAGTCTTGTCGATCAAGATCCACCTCTGAGTGATGAGGCTTGTGTAGCATCTTAAATACGAGCACGGAGTAGGCAACAGGCACTGTTCTATCACTTCATACCTTGAAAACTTACCATACCACACTGTTGACGGATCACACCACTGTCAAGGCTGCAATGACTGTAGTCTGTACTGATGAAAGCCTCCTGGCCGCGTTAATTCCCTTGCGAGAACCCCGTCTTCCCTTCCATTTCTTCCCCCTCCGTCGTTGGTCCCCCGCCGTAACCCCCCCCAAATTGCTGTGTACTCACGACAAGCGGAGGATTTTGAGGTGGACACTGCGATTCATCTCCTCCTTCCCCGCGAAGACGGTTGGCGGCGGAGTTCTCTTATGATTTGGGTAATCACGAACTTGCGTACCCTGTTCGCACTCACCACCGGTCCATGCAAAGGAGCGCCTAAACCAGTTGCCATGGGGCCACCTCAAACAACTGTAAGCATGTAACTCTGGGTTCCGCTTGTTATGTCATGGTTGAAAGTTCCAAATGAAGATAAGTTGTCTGTCTGATCCATCGAAATCTGATACACCACGAAGCCCTCCCCAGCCATAGCGGTCAGATTGTGATGATGCATCCTTCATTCCACCGTCACTGATGCATGTTGAGATTTGGATAAAAAGCTTTTGTTTACATGCCCTAAAAAACTTCTTTCCATATACAGTAAGCGGCGCGGGCGAATGAATCTTTTAACTTCTCCTACATCCTCTAGAAGCAACCAAAAGCGTCCAACAAGCCCCACTTGTGAACATTGTATACCGTCCATTGGGTGTTGTACACCTTATCTGTGTTGAGAAACCGGAAATAAGGTGCCTTTGGTACGGTGTGTAGTCTCCGAGCGCCACACCGTCAGAACTGAAATTCCTGTGGCTGTGCACCACGACGAGAGGAGTCCTGGAGATCCTAATGGACAGGGAGTAAGACCAAGTTAGGGATCAACCGCATGCCGCATGCTGAGCCACTGGTCACGCGAGATGTGAAAGCACTCTGCCTGCTGGCTTTGTCTCCGCAGTGGAGGTCCAGAGCATACACATTTTCCGGCCAAGTGAACTGTATGTAGCTCCGGTAAAAATCAAGCGCACTACGGTTCTGTCTCTAAGAATAGATGGTGGCCGACCTAAATGAGACAGGGCCCACCAGATCGGCAACGGTCACATGAGTGATTTGTCAGTGAGCTGCTTAGGACCCATGGACACATTGATAGGATCGGGGTGCTGGAGGTCCCTGAGTGTGACGCTTGTGTCCCACCGTCAGAATGGCCGTGCCGCCTGTCTTCGTTAGTGCCGCGAAGCAAGGTCAAAACCTATACCAATCACAAATATCTCTCGGATCCCATGATGAAAGCAGTGCTCGTTGCGGTCACAAGAAAGGGAGGGACAGTCTTTATTCCCCGTTCACCAAAGCCAGGAGGACAAGTTGCTCCAGCGGAAGTCCCTCCCCTTGCCCAGAAAAAAATCTAGTCGGAAAGCCTGCAAAGTTTGGAGCGGGAAGAGAGTGGGATGTGGAGCGCCCCGCCGAGCGCCCTTGCAGTCCCCGGGGGAAGGGGGCCAATTGTGGCGTGCTGAGGCCAAGGCATAGGACCCCTTGCTCATTGTTATAGTCTTAGGCTCGAACGGTATGCCAACAAGCCCACCTGACAGTACCGATGCAGTGACTTTAGAACGATGGTGGTTGTTCGAACCTTTCGTGAAGTTGTGAACACTGTGTGAGAGGTGGTAGTTTCGCTGGTATTTATTGAACCCACAGATCTGATCAAGCGTTCTTGTTTTTGAGACGGTGTATGAAGCAGATACATGCTCCTGATCTAATCCTTGCTAAGTAAATATGTCCTTCAAGAAAATCATTCTTACCGGCCTGATTGCTGTGGTGGCTGCCAACCCAGTCCCTTCTGCTAAGGACTTCAACAGCTCCGTGATGGGTCAGGCGATCGCAGCCATCAGTGGCACGCCTGACATTGTCAGTGGCATGCCTGACATTGGCGCCGCTTTGGTTGACGAAGACCGATTGTTTATCTACATCGGACACCAGCCAAGGTACCAGTGTGGCCAGAAGGCATCATCTCTTTCTGAACAGGGTGTCAGGTGCGCACTTTATTACATTGACAGCAGCGACAACAACGAACTGATGTACGTCGAGAACAATCCCGAACACCTCCATGGCAGCATCAAAAGCGGAGACTTCGAGTGGAATTTGACTTTGGAGAACCGAGAAGATAATGATTTACAATGGATTACTGAAGAATCTATGGAAATTAATGAGGCAAACACCTTTGAATTTAGCTTTGGTGCTACTGGTCGTAATCCTGCAATCCACGCCAAGGGCGTCAGTTACCTCGACAGCACCGTCGCTTTTGATCCGTATCCGTACGGAGGCACCAGGACCACCATGTATTACTTTGGTCCCACCAAGTTTGACGACACCTACGATCTCATCTGCGTCTATCGCAGTGTCCCCCAGTGTGACTAACCGTTTGGCGCCATTCCATTAAAAGCGTTCGCAAGAAGTAGACTTCCAGCTCTTCCATCTGCGTAGCAGAGGTGGGCGTCATGCTTGAATTTACTGAATGTGTTATCAAACACCCGTATTCAGGCCACGTTTGACCACATGTCTCAGTTTAAGACTCGCATTGACAAAAGTTCAACTTCCATAACGCAATAACGCAATCAATACATTGAAGTCCATTTGCTAGCCACAATTAGGTTCTGCAATCACACCACACCACAAGCGGTGCTCGCTGTTAGCTATGGGCTGAGCGCCACCTAAACGGTACCAGAAAATTCGCATCTTAGGCCACCACGAAGTTTGCTCGAACTGGAAGGCGAGCAGAGAATCGTCGAAATTTTTCGTTACCTTGTAGGTTGGCTCCTTGTTTCTTTCCGCCTTAATTTCAAGGTCGAAGCTCTGGTCGTCCTCAGGGAGATCAGGTGTATCTGGGATTCCCCAGGAGTAAAAGTAGAAATTTGATCCTTGCCTGGATTCCAACCTATGTTCCTTTTCTGCGATAGTGATCTTGCCTTCAAGGACAATCTCCTTATCGAGGACAATCTCCTTGTGGTCACCCTGCAGGCGGTAGACAGCGCAGATGACACCAGTGTTCTTAACTTGGGTAGCTGTTGTGCACTTGTCGTCACCGAAATTCGTTTGCTTGCCAATGTAAAATTGAGTACTGTCCGCCTCACTGGTGTCGCCCACAAGGAACTGCTGGCGAGCAGCCTCGCTGGTGAATCGAGCAGAGTCCATGGCAATGGCTTCGCGGATGATCCGGGGAATAGTGACATCTACATCGTCATCAACAGGGCCAGCACATGCAATAGCAACACTAGCGGCGAGAATAGCAAACTTGAAACTCATTTTGGAAAGTAATACTGGCAGAGTCGTTCGAGACAGTACGGTACAGCCTACTTGATCACAGATCCAATTCTTGATGATCAGGATATCAGAACCACTTAAATACAAGTACAGGTCAGAATCACACAACCGACAGCACAATTAATTTTATCTCTGCCATGGTACTCTTTCCCTACAGCCTCTACTGTGATGGTGGCCGATCAGACAACCCGACGAACAGTGTTCGGAACCTGCCACTCTCAGGTCTACAGCCCTTTCCCCCCTTTGTTTTTTCTTCCCCCTTTGGCCCCCGGCGTACCGGCTTTATTTGGGTTATGGCGGGGCTACCGCCGCACAGTGTGCCAGCCAGCGCCCAGGACCTGGCTTCCGCAGGTAGTTTTCTATAGAGTCGATTCCTACTTTTCCATCCCTGGCGTTCTGGCGCGGGAGGGGGAAAAGGGGGAAAAGGGAGGGCGGCGAGGAAGCGACCATGCCAAGCAAGCAAGATTTAGGCGTCAGGCGCTATGTGTAATTCAGTGGGCCCACAGAACCTGTGGGACGACTCTGTTGCAGGTTTCGATTGATTAAAATTAAGGGCGCGTACTACTGGTATTTAATGGAACCAGCTTCCTGATGAAACGGCCACGATTCTCAATCGTGTGACCTGCATTTACATTCTACAGATCTCTGTCTTCACCAAGCAACCATGTCCTTCAAGCAAGTCATGCTCACCGTTCTTGCGGCTGGTGCGGCTGCCAACCCGCTGCCTTTCGCTACTGATATTGCACAGCACTTGTTGGATCAGCGTATGGGGGCTATTACTGGCATGGCGGGGGTTCCCTCCGCCTTGTCTGGATTTGGCCCTGATACCGGTTTCTACGTTGGGCCTCAGCCAGATTTCGACTGCGGCGACACGATGACTCAAGCTTTGCTGCAGGGCGTAGCATGCATGCTCTACTACCTTGATACCACCGACAACAATCGACTGATGTATGTCCGCGGTAACCCCAAACAACTGGAAGGTAAGATCACGAGTGAGGGTGAGTGGAAGTTTGAGGCGGATAAACACCAGCGTGATCTGCAGTGGTATACCAATGAACCTATGAAAGTAAACGATGCAAACACTTTCCACTTCAGGTTTGGATCCGATGTTAGCTTTTCCGCTAAGCCTGCTATTGATTACAAGAAAGTCAAGTTCCTTGACAGCATTGGTGCTGAGGATACAGCCCAGGGTCGGATACCCGCCTACTTTTTCGGCCCTGTTCAATATGACGAGACGTACGACCTCATGTGCGTCTACGTCGTTGCGCCTGGTTGTGACTAGTCATTTTACCCGACGTCCGCCAATTGCGAAGTAAGCCTTAAAGCGTTATTCAAAACAGAAATTAATAGACATCCATTTCTTTCCTGCGAGCAGCATCCTGTGGTTAACTTTTAGATTTGTTTCCTCTGCCACAACATGAAGAGAGGGCGCGGCGACGGACGCCATGAAGATATCCTAAAAACAGTTTGTCGTGTAGTTTTCGATGGTTGGGTATCTAGCTGGCCGAACGGTAAGTCATACTAAGTCACGTACGCCTTGTTGTCACGGGAGTGTGATGCCCGATATCACCACTTGCAGTATTCAACGTTGCCGACAAACCAGGCAATTTGAACGTACTCATTTCCGAGAAAACACCGACCCACAAGATAGCTTAATCGCACTCCATTCGTTGGGGTGGTAGCAACATCCAAAAAATCACTAAGACCAGTTCAACATCAAGAACTAAGCACAGGCTTACGAGTGGACCAGCACGCCAGGAATCAAACCGTCCGAAAGCACACCCTTTGAATTGCGTCTGCCTTCGGCCGCATTCACAATAGAGGACTCGCAAGAGACATCATGTATTAACGAAATGGTACCATTTTTGGGTCAAGTACCTTTACTGCACTTCTTCTGTAGCAAGGAGAACTAAGTCCATTAACGCAAGTGGTTTTGGCACCCACGAAAGCAACTGCTAAGGTATGGCGCACGCTGGCGACCCACAACCGTGCCCTCCTTTGCCCGCCCCATTCTTTGAGCAGGGCTGGCAACACGCCACATAAATCCCGGCCCGAAACCCCCCACTTCCCCGACCCCTCCCGGGGGGGGGCCTACGCCGGCCGCCCCGGTCCAAACATGCACTATGGAAACGACCCCAATGATGAAAGATATGCCCTGGGGATCTACCTGCAATGGGCACCACACCCTCCCAAGCCGGAGCAGGGACCGTGGCGAGTGGATTGTCCCGTCGGCTGAATGTTATAAAGGGTTCCAATCAATATTGTAAACACATAATCCACAAAATAGTTTATTAGCACTTCCTCCAATGCATATGCAGTTGGCATGAAAGGTTCTCAGCATTCGCACCTCCAGATGGCTGTGGGCTCTAGCTCATGGTCAGGCGAACCAAGGCGATCGTCTCTAACCGTGTAGTCTGCCGACTTAGAGGTCCCACTTGGTTGGGTCGGTGGGGTGCAGGCGACGGTCGTTGCACTTGGCATGGCCCTCCTCGGTACCATCACACCAGCCTCCAGCGCAGTCCATGTCGAGCATGCAGTTTTCACCGTCAGCTTTTCCACTAGAGTTAGGGGCGCAGTAGCTGTTTTGGCAGTTTTGGGACCAGCACATGCTGTCATCGTCGCACGGGGCGTTAATACGACGGAAACCAAGACCAGTTCCTTCGCACTGGCGACTATCCATGTTGCACCCATGGAAATCACAGCATTCAGCTCCAGTGTTGCATGTTTCTCCGAGTGCCTGGCAAGTATCGTCATTTACAATAACGGGAGTGGCGCTGGCTATGCCGGCCGGGGTACCGATAGCATACCAGTTGGGCTTGTCGGTTGGGTGCAGGCGACGGTCGTTGCACTTGGCATGGCCCCCCTCGGTACCATCACACCAGCCTCCAGCGCAGTCCATATCGTACATGCAGTTTTCACCGTCAGGTTTAGCAGACTCAGGAGGGGCGCAGTAGCTGTTTTGGCAGTTTTGGGACCAGCACATGCTGTCATCGTCGCACGGGGCGTTAATACGACGGAAACCAAGACCAGTTCCTTCGCACTGGCGACTATCCATGTTGCACCCATGGAAATCACAGCATTCAGCTCCAGTGCTGCATGTTTGTCCAATTTCCTGGCAAGTTTCGTCATTTACATTGACGGGGGAGGCACTGGCCATGCCGACGAGGGCGCCTAGAGCAATAGCACTGAAAGTCTTCATGTTGAGTACGGATCGGGTTGTTAGATCTTTGGAACTTCTTTTCAGAATTGAAAGCAAGATGCTTTGGATATGTGAGGATGGTTGAAAAGGGTCAAACAGTCTGTCATCGGTACGCGCCCTTATTCTTAAATACCTTTGTTCCAGAGAACCTGACGCTCATCATGTGGTGTCTGTTGCGTGTAGAAACCCCAACTTCTTAAACCCAACATGATCCAGGTTCTCACCTTCACCGTGTGATTCTTTTTCTCCTGTCCTTTACGATTCCCGTCTCCACGTTCCTCGCCGTGCCTACCCTTTGCATCTTCTAGACTTCCAACCTGAGGCTGCTTAGGCGTGGGCCAATTGAGATAATGAAAGCACATAGAGGCCCAGGCTGCGTATGGAATATCCGGTCTCGGTTTCAAAGTTGAAGGCAGTGCGGACGACTGAAAAGTTGCAAAGGTGACACCAACATGCGCGGGTTAGCAGTCTTACGCATGACATGGAAGGTTGAGGGGGAGAAAGCGCAAGCAGCCTGAAGCTTCAACCCAGTCTTCATAATATCACACCAACTCATATGGGCCCAACACGCTGGGTTCAATCTATCCAGAAGTCTCAGACCTGGTAGTATCAGCAATCGATTGATTATACATTGGCACTATAGATGGGTGTGTCCGTTTCTTAAGCGATCCGTCCTGGTTCCCACTACCTGGTGACACAACAACCGCTGATGTGGTAGTGGTACGTCCAAGTTTGGATCAGAGCCTTTGATTCCATGGCTTTGACGTATAGAGGATGAATTGAATGGGGAATTTCCAACTGCCCAAGATGGTATGCTCCAGCCTGTCGATGCGTATTACTAACTGATGGACCACTGTCCCATTTAATCTCTGCTCGAGACTTGGGTTTGGTAAGGCAAACCAGATTATTTCATGACGTGACATTGCACATAGCATTTTCGGCCCTGTTCAATCGACTCCGAGTTCTCTATACAAAATGAAAGGGCATAAAGTTTGGTGGACAGTAAAGGTTCTCCGTCGCATATGGTGCGGTGATCCCACTCACAAAAACACTGAGAGCCAATCTCTTGGCTACATCAACTTGTGGGACTGTGTTACCGTCATCGATGTGGGCCCACGGGTGTCGCTTCTTACATGATCAACAGGCACTAGATTTGGCTACAGTCAGAAGCACGAGCAATCACCAAACTGACACTCCTTCCTTTTAACAACTACCACTAGGCCGCCAATACGTACCAACAGACCAGAAAGGAGTTGACACTGTATTGCTGGGGGTTCCACTGGTTGTGGCACTGGTTGTGGATGGAGAAAGTCTGTTGTCTCTCCTACACAACATGTAGAAAGTCAGCCAGCTGATGAATCTCCCCAGCAGTGCTGGACACGGCAAAGGAGTGAGTTGTTACGGATTTCGATGGCTGCGGGTGTCGCCAGAAACCCCCCTACCCCTCACCCCCCCACCAAATTTAGAGTGGTCAGTCGGCACAACTTGGCGGCTGGGGTACATCGTCCCCCCTTCACGCACATTAATATTGGAAATACCGAAGTCCCGTTGGTAAGAGGGCCACCCAACTTTTTCATCGCCCGGACGGGACACACACCACCACCACGTAGGACAGGGGGCATTTTGCCCAGCAGCAGTCGACCACTGAGAAAAAAATATACGGTACATACCAAGGGTAAAATTCATTTCAGAAGCCGGGGTGTTGCGCGCTTTAAAGGGAGTCTATTTTATTACCATCTTAGGGGATCACCAGGGGGGGGGTAACGGTTGGGAAAAGTTGAGAAGCGAACCATAAAAGGGAGTCTATTTTAGTACAATATTATGGATCACACAGGTGGGATGGGGGAAAAATGGGTCGCGGTGTTCGCTCACTTGGGCATCTACCAGTTGGGCTTGTCGGTGGGGTGCAGGCGACGGTCGTTGCACTTGGCATGGCCCTCCTCGGTACCATCACACCAGCCTCCAGCACAGTCCATATCGTACGTGCAGTTTTCACCGTCAGCTTTTCCACTAGAGTTAGGGGCGCAGTAGCTGTTTTGGCAGTTTTGGGACCAGCACATGCTGTCATCGTCGCACGGGGCGTTAATACGACGGAAACCAAGACCAGTTCCTTCGCACTGGCGACTATCCATGTTGCACCCATGGAAATCACAGCATTCAGCTCCAGTGCTGCATGTTTGTCCAATTTCCTGGCAAGTTTCGTCATTTACAACAACAGGGGTGGCGCTGGCCATGCCGACGGGAGTACCAACAGCGATCCACTTAGGGGGGTCGGTGGGGTGCAGGCGACGGTCGTTGCACTTGGCAGGGCCCTCCTCGCTAGCGTCACACCAGCCTCCAATGCACTCCAAATCGTAAATGCAGGTTTCACCGTCAGGTTTAGCGGAGTCAGGAGGGGCACAGTAGTTGTTTTGGCAATTTGAAGAGTGGCAATTGTCATCTCCGTCGCACGGAGCGTTAATACGCCTGAGATCAACATCAGTTGATCCAAAGCAGATGCGCAATACCGTGTTGCATCCTTGGAAGTCACAGCATTCAGATCCAGTGGTGCATGTTTCTCCGAGTTCCTGGCAAGTGTCGTCATTTACATTGACGGGGGAGGCGCTGGCCATGCCGACGAGGGCGCCAAGAGCAATAGTAAAGAAAGTCTTCATGTTGAGCACGGATCGGTGTTTAAGATCTTTTGGAACTTGGTCAGTGTTCGAAAGCAAATTGCTTAAAAGTAGTTGAGGATAGTTGAGCAGGATCAAAGCTCAGGTCACCGGTCTGCACAGAAGCCTTAAATACCTTTACGTGAGGGAGCCTGACGGCTGGTGTGTGGTATCGGTTGTCTGCAGAATCGCATGGGAGAGGCCAACCCTTGACGCACCACTTGGTGTAGAAATCTAATCTCACCCTCCTGTCCATGAACAGATCCCAGCAGCCGTCCCAGTTCCGATCCCTAGGGAGTTCCTATACACTCACCCATTTGACTTTTAGACCACCAGTATCAAATCCTGGTGTTGCCAAGGGATGTAGCATACTCGTATCAGCACGGTCCACATTTGGACCGGCACATATTTGTGGTAAAGGTTGAGCGATGAATGACAGGTTTGGAGTAGGAGGTGGCGGTACTTATACACACAAATGAATGACACACCATCCAGCGCAAAGCGGCGTGAATCCTACCTGTTATCAGAAATTTCTTTATCCTATACTACCAAAGCGCTTCACATGACCCGGCGTAGGTTGTTAAGTCTTATCTTTTTGACAGCGACATCGAATAACATTCGATCACTCTATCGCCGAATTTTTCATATTCCCGCGTTGGTTGTGCTCACCAGCATGCGACCCAACAACAGTGTACGCAAAAGTGCAACATATATCAGAACATTAATACCGTGGAGTTGAAAGAATGCAAGATGGTTCGGGCAGAAGATGTTTAAACTGCCCAAATTAGTCCACCTGTGTGTAGGTCCTTGATGCCTCCCGGTGGCACGGTCACCATGCTCACGGCGTCACTACCTCTCCTTGAGTTGGGTTGATAAGGCACCTCACAACCTCTTATCCGGTGGCGACGATGTACTCACCAGTGATAGCACTGCCAATATCTGCTCTTCTGTAGAGAGTCCGCATCTGTAACACGCTCGCTCAATAGCGATAATCTTGTTCGCAGCCGAGCGCGCCACATTTTCAAGTGTCCCTCCCTGGCACGCAGGTGTCCGATCCGCATTGATACCCGAGAGTCCTCGGTTCCTCCTTCTGACCCCCTACAGTGGCGAAGCGAAATGGACTAAACTCACTTGGACCCGAATTGCCTACAGAGCGATGAATATAGTGTATGAGATGTGGTAATTAATAATCGGGCTTGACTACGATTTCCCAGATCAGGTATACGAGGCCAAGCCTCATCACTGTGGGTTTTTCAAACCGCTAGGTGGTGAAGGTACTAGAGCCACCGCACATCTGAGAGTTCAGGGTGTGGGCTCAGGTTGAGACCCCTTGAATGGCAGGGAAACTGCAGAGTGGATGCCAGTGGATGACAGCTCGAGTCACTCGCTTGAGTCTCCTCACAAGGCAAGGCTACGCACACGCGACTTCTGCGGAATTGGTAACGGTTATTGCTTGCAACAGTCTTAGTTGTGGGCTAGGCGACGACATCCCCATACATTTTGTTCCCAGTCCCCACTCCCTACCCCGAGCATATTAATTTCATATGGCTTTTCAGTTCCGCGGAGCCACTCACTGTTGCGAACGGGCAGGCCTGGGG
>PDIP01000183.1:0-13101 GCA_002811645.1 Corallochytrium limacisporum
AGAGAGAGAGAGAGAGAGAGAGATAGGGAGCGGGAGCGAGGGCGAAGTGGTGTTGGAAAGGCAAGGGTTGGTCGGTGCCTGGTACACCACCGCTGTGGTCCCGGTGCTGGAAGCGCCCGGTGAACGGCACAATTCCAACACCCCCCCCCCCACTCCCTACCAACCCTCTCTCCGAAGGCAAGCAAATCAGGAAAAGGCAAGTGGACTTGGAGTGGAAGAGGGGGACACCCCCCAACCTCTACCATTCAAACAGAGGGTCGGCAGGGACGGTAGGAATGCAGGAGGACGAGAGGAAGTAAAAGGAGGCGAGGGGGGAGAGAGGGGGGGTGGGGTGGTGTGTGTTAGGGCGGAGAGCTGTAGCTGTTAGTACGAATTGGCAGTGCCAATTTTAGGAAGTGTTCCGGGATTGCTGACTAGATGATAGGAATTCGTTTGGGATAGTACAGCTCCGTTCCGTGCGAACAGACTGCCTGTGTACTTAAGTCCAGACAGTCCGAGGAGTAGGACTCAGAACAGCAAGTGCATCTGAGCTTTGTATTCTAACCAATCCATATAAAGAAGGCACTCTAAAGAAGAAACGACACACGCACACACAAACAATTATGGATCCAATCAGCAAGGCAGCCGAGCGTACTCCGGTCTTTGACCACCATGCGCATCCCATTACACACGGTTGGGCAAGCCGCAGCCTTGCACAGTACCTCTGCGAACGGGATGCTAGTGATCCCGAGGTCACCACCAGTGTAGCCTACAAGCGGGCCACCCGGGAGCTGGCGCGCAGAAAGTTGACCCGCGGAGGGCCAGTGGACCAGAAAACATACGCTCAGAAGGCGTTTGACGAGGCCAAAATAGGTGCTCTCCTGCTGGATGACCTCTTCATGCGTCCGTCAGAACGGGAGACTTCAGAGTACCACGCTGGTCTCACAGTCCATGGCACTTGCGGACGCATCGTGCGCTTGGAAGCACTGATTGCGGACTGGGTGGAGCAAAATTTGCCCACCGGCTCGTGTCCCGGAGTGGAGAACTTGAAGCAATACATTGCTGACGCCTGCGCTGGCGAGCAAGTGTCGGGTCTGAAGTCCGCCATCTGCTACCGCACCGGACTGGCCGTAGCGACCCAGTGGACCTGGGAGGATGCTCAATCCGCGCTGCAGCACTATTGGGACCGCTGCATCCAGGCCCGCTGCGAAGGTCAGACTGACGGTCTGCCGGCCGTTGGTCTTCTTAGCGATAGTCGGGATGCCTGCTTGCAGGAGAAAGCCTTGCTGGACCTCGTCCTAATCTGGGCATCTTCGGGAAACTTCACCACCGTGCCAGTGCAGATCCATACCGGGTTTGGAGACCGCGATCTGTCCTTGGTGAATGCGAATCCTGCACTACTGCAGCCGTACCTGGAGCATCTGAACAAGCTCAAGTCCCCGCAGAAGGTAGTCCTCCTGCACGCATCTCACCCCTACAGTTCTGAGGCCAGCTACCTAGCGTCCGTGTTCGACTCCGTGTATCTCGACTGCTCCCTCGCCATTCCTTTGTTGAGTCACCGCATGATGGAGCATGCCATCCAGGAGCTCATGGGATTGTGTCCGTTGGACAAGCTCATGTTCTCGACCGACGCACACCACAGCCCTGAGCTGTTCCTGTTGGGCACCATCGACGGGCGCCGGGTTCTGGAGAAGGTATTGAAGAAGGCAGTACAGGACGGCGACCTGAGCCCCGAGGAGGCCGCTCAGACAGCGTGCGATATTCTTTGGAACAATGCCTGCCGGCTCTATGGCTTTGATCGGAATACCAAGAATCTTTTGCCACTGTACGATGCTAAGAACCTGTGCGGTGACTTGAACAACTCCGATCCCATGTCCTTTAACAATGCCAGCCGCACCAGCAACTGGGATACCCTGCGCATGTGCATTACTGACATGGGTGGTTTATTGCGGGCGAGAGCTTTTGACCGTGATTACGTGGAACGCAAACTCGTAGTTGAGGGTGGTGACAACCTGTTCGAATGGTGCAAGCCGATTGGTCTTACCAAGGCCTTGCTGGTCGTGCCCTACTTTGGTGACGTACCCTGTGCCAACAAATACGACTACGGTCCTGTTGGTGAGGTCGATATGATGCCTGCCAAGGACTGTGTGGCCAGGGCCCTGCCCGACTTGGGTAACGGTACGCTGAAGGATACCTCTGTGATGGTCATGGCTGACATGCTTGAGAAGAAGACTGGTGTCCCTGCAGATGCTTGCCCTCGCAACTTCCTCCGCAAGATGGTCCGCAAACTCAAGGACGACCACGGTCTGACAGCCCTTATCGGTCTTGAGCACGAATTCATTCTCTACGAAAAGGCTGATCACCCCAACGCCTCAGAAGCTAACTTTGTGGAGGAATTGAACGGCCAGTTCTACTTACCGGTCGATCTGTGCAACTACGCTTCCACTGACGGCTTGAATCGTACGTATGCCTTTTGGACGGAGCTGAAGCAACACCTAAAGAGGAACGACATTATCATCGAACAGTACCACGTCGAATCGAGTCCGGGTCAGTTTGAGTTAATCACTCCCCCGAAAGATCCAATGTCCGCTGTCGATGACGCCTTGTATTTGCGGGAGTGCATTCGCGCCCTTGCCATCAAGCACGGCATGTATGCCTCTTTCCTGCCCCAGCGCGTCAAGGCCATGGGTGCCGGAAATGGTGCACATCTTCACCTTTCCGTGTGGAAGGATGGTGAAAACTGTTTCGGATCCAGTAATCCCGAGCATTCCCGCTTGGCTGAGCACGTCGTTGGTGGTCTGCATGCCGGGTTGGATCACATTTCGTTCTTCACCCTGGGCAGCGACGAGTCATACCGTCGCTTGCTGCCTGGCTTTTGGTCCGGCGCCTACCAGATTTACGGTGAAGAGAACAAGGAGGCGCCGCTTCGTGGTTGTGGCAACAACGTGGAGGTGAAGACCAGCGATGCCACGAGCAATCTATTCCTCTCCGTTGGAGCCATGCTCGCACTGAGTTGCAAGGGTCTCACGGACAAGGCGCCCATGCCCGCCAACACTCTGGAAGTGCCTCCGGCCGATTCTCCGATTCCGCGCATGCCGCAGAGTCGTGAGGAGGCCTACAAGGCTATGCTAGCCAACAAGCCGTTTTGGGAGGAGAACATGGGGCCGGTCTTGCTCGAGATTTACTCTGTCACGCAGACACAGAAGGTCATCATGGAACCGGTTCCAAAGGACCAGCTCGGTTTCTTACGGTACTAATGCTCCCGAACTGGCCGAGACAGGACCTCTTCTCATGTCCTGTACATAGTGTTCAACCAAGAGAATATTATCATGTTATTGTCCAGCTTCACATCGTGTATCTTGTTTCATAGTTAATTAGTTTTTACTAAGGATTTCAAATCTCACTCGGTATATCGTATATGCCTCTGTCCCGCTTTTCGGTGGACCGCCTGCTCTTCCTGCTTGAGCTGGTGCTCTTTCTGCTTGAGCGGCGTGGACTAGACACCTGGCTTTCCTTAACTACAACCTTACGCAAATCCCAATCGACATACACTTCACGCCCTCTGACCAGCAAGGACGGGAGGAGGTTGCCACAGCACGTGGCGTCGATAATGTCCAAAAGTCCAAACGTCGACCCAACCATTAATCCCACAATCATGGTCCTCGGTCGGAAGAGAGAAACCACCGGAATAAGCCCGGTCTGGCGAATCGGTATGAACTGAATGACGAGGATGACGATCAGTATCAGTACGGAAGAAATCCATGTGGCGATTTCTGACCTGAACACAAGCTCAGTGCACTCTTCAACTGTTACCCCGAATGCTGTGTGTTGGGCCTCGCAATCATGGATATCTGCCAGTCCATAGCCGGTGAGCCAGGCCACGAAGTAAAAACATCCCATGCGCCAAATGAGGACATCGTAAAAGTAGTGCTTGATCCGCAGAGGATGGTGTCCCGGCCACACATTCGTGGCGTACTGTGCTACAAATTTGAACGTACTTGATTCTGCGTACGGATCCTGTGCAAGATCCAGGTCGTGGAGGTCATGGTCCTCGCTATGGTGGACAATGATATTGCCTCCAGAATAGCTTTCTGTCACCATTGCGATGCGTCTGTGGACGCTTTCTGTTATCAGTTACTCTTCGCTGGGTTTGTTCTTGCTCAGACTACGGAATTTCTCCGTTTTGAGGTGTGAGTTTCACTCAGCACTTCTGTTCCTTGTCTTCGTGCTGGACGCCAGCGGAAATGACTGTACTCTGCAAGAACGATTTTTTCACGCCTTGCAGCTGACTTGGAGTGTGTTCTCTGCTTTGAAGGACTGCGCGATCGGGATCTCCGCGGAAGCTTTCGAAGAAGAAAACCTCTCTTGCGCTTGCGAGTTGTGTCTTTGCGCCTACTGGTGGAAGCAACAGTAACAGCAGCGGCAGCAGTGACAGCAGAAGCGGAGGTAGCAGCTGGAGGAGGAACAGTTACAATCTCCGGAATCTGAGGGCAACCCCTACTGTATCGGGTGCCAAAGGATGGTTCGTATTGGCTGAAAGAGCTTTCAGTGACCTGATCGGTTGAATCAACGATCACAACAACTTGAGGTGTTCCTACTGCCGACGATTCCCTGTGGTTAGCAATAATAGTTCGGTCGCTAAACTGAACACAACTCCGATCAGACCTACGCTGTTGCTTTTTCTTGTTGTGCCTTCGACGCCAGCGCTCGTTTCGTCGGTAGGTATCGTAATATGTGTTAAAGACAACGCCAATGTCTCCCCTAATCAGGAAATAGTATGCTACTGCTACTGAAATACCCAAAAATATAATGAGCGCAGCTTCGATTCTTGGATCACCCCTTAATATATGAGGAACTGTAAGAGCAATAATCGAAAAAAAAAGTGATACTACGGCACTCCTCTGTCTTACGGTTATGGCCTCATCCAGAGCTGGCATTATGTCATCCGACTTACATAGTCCCTGTAGGCAATATGGATAACTTTCTTCGCTATGTTCTACTTCCCGAACTGTGTACCATGATCTAAGCGTGGCATTTTGCCTGTAGAAGCATATTGAGATCCTCGAAATACCCACCTAGAGTGGACCTATCACTGGCCAAGTGTCCTAAGAGTCCTCATCTGTGTATACATGTTCATCAGTCTTGGTGAAGGAGATTGTGCGCATGGCGCGGACGACGACCAGGGTTGCGAGACGAAGTCGGAATAAGGCGCAATATGCCCAGTCAGTCACAGTATATCAACGCTTCCTTCCTTTCCCCCCTTTCACCCCTCCCTAACGTCCATCTCGCCGCCTGTCTCATGTCCCCCCTCTCCCCCCCCCGGGGGAACAAATTCAGTACAGGTATGCCAAAATGTCGAAAACCACTTGCTCCTTTGCGTACACAATATATGTGAATATTGAATCTCTCGGTGAGTAGTCCCACCTGCCAGGGGGTTACTCATCCCCCCCCCCGGGGGGGGGGCGTTCTCTGACCCCACAAAACCTTCATCACTTTTGGTGCCGTCCCATCCAATTTCTCCTCGTTCTTGCCCGCATATACTCAAACTCCGTTACCCGTCTCCTAGTATCCGTCCCCTACCCCGCCCGTAGCAATATTTTCCATTTGATCTGTCGAACAGTCACACAGTCTTGACACTGTCCCACTCACCCTTTTTGGTTCCCTGCCTCCGTTCCCCCCCTCCGTTTTGGTGCTTGCTGCCTGAAGCGTCGTCATCCAAGAATTCCCGCCTTTGGCTTCTTTCGATTTTACAGTTTTCCCCGCAAAGCCGAGCGAGCTTCTTCACACCCAATGTTCAACGGTACGTAGTTTGAACACCAATACTAGAAGATCGTCACTACGTGTGCAATGATCCACATGGCCTACTCATCCAGTTCTTCTTGGCCCACATTGGAGAAGAGATGTTCCCTCGTCCTCCCTGTCGGGAGCTCCCCCTTTGACGTGTTAACATTCACTCAGGCCAGCCGTGAACATTGGGGATCCAAGGCGCGCACATTTAATGGAGCTGCTTCGGCAAGATGAGATTATCTGCTTGTCTCTGGGTCTGTGGCTTAGTGCTGTAACTCTATTGATGTCCGACCCACCAGTGGTGTGTGCTTTGGCACGCTACTACTACTTTCTGGTCCATGTCTAATTCTTGCCTTCCACCATCCAAGTCGATATCATGCCATACCTTGTTTGAATCCCCTTGCCGGTGGTGTCTCCAAAGCAATAGTAAAATTGCGTGCGTGTTACTGGACAAAGCAACCTTTCCCAGGTATACCGTATAGTGGTTGCAGTTTGCACAGATCTTGCTGCAACAATTTGCAAGACGACCACGTCCCCCCCGGGGCTGGGCAGGCAGGCAGGGTGTATATATCAGTCATCGCGCACACCTCCTATCAGTAGTCATACGAATTCTTGTTCTTCTACCATTCCTTCATATCCCCACCTACGTCCACCGTTTTCTGCAGCAACTCTCCATTTTTTCCCCCGTTCATATCTATGTTTTGGAGCATGTGTCAGAAAGATTTGTGTTACTTTTCTGATGATCTGAGGTCCCTTTATAACGTGGGGCGGCTGTAACCTGCAACCAACTGTGACCCAGTTATTCTTGTACGACCCGCTTCTTTTATCCTACACATGCCAGCAGTGATCCCCTTCCTAGGGCCGGGGCATGCCCGGTGGTGAGTAACCCGAGTTTCATTGGTGGAATGCAGGAGGCGGAGATGCTTTTGGAAAACACCTCGCCCGACTCAGGTATGTCAGTGTGCGAATTCGGGAGGGGGTGGCGGAGAGTTATTGCGTTTTGCCGCCCGAGGAAGGTGGGGGGAGTATCGTGACGATGATCGGTAAGAACTGACACAACAGACGTAATGGCAAGCAAAAAGGAAAAGAAAACAAACTCGTTGCTTCCAGGTAAACACAGTCATGAGATTTTTTTGCTTTGCGAACTAAACCTTACCTACTGTGGAGATCCTCATTGTCTACTTGTACCTGGGTGCCTATACTGTCATGTGTCCTACGCCCAAACGCACGGGACGATTAGTGAAAGGGGTGGATGGGAGTACAGGTGCCCTTGATGATGAACCACGTTGATTAATCCCGCTGCATTTCCATTACCCAAACTTAAGTCACTTTAGACTGGTTACAGATTGTCTTGTGTGCGTCGCACTTCCTACCTCTTCCATGCAACGTGGCTCTCGTTTACATACTACAACTTAGGCATGATTCGGTTTATGTTTATGTCCTCCCGTTCATTTATCTTCTTTATGTTCCGTACCCTGGGGTACCGGTCTACTTTTTGATGGTGTGGGACGCGGAGTCTGAGTGAATGAGCTGGCATTGGTGAGCATTCCTACTTCCACCAAACTTCATCGTCAGCGATGCCAGGTGGATGGCATGGATGGTTTTGGATTCGCATAGCTTGGTGTAGGCTTTGGGTGAAGGAGCACTTTCATTCTGCTACTCGGCTGTCTTATTTATTGACATAGAGGAAAGGTGCCGCCCTAGAATTTTGACCCAGCCGATGGGCTAATCGGGGGAATGAATTCAGAAACAAACGTCAATGTCTCCGCACTCCAGGATAAATGCACGGTCCAACACCATTTTCTAGCCGGGTAGTAGCCGGTTAGAAGCATTGTGATCTAGTCGTTGATTCGGACAGAAAAGATGTCATTTGAGGGGGTTTGAAACCTGCCGTACTGTCCTTCCCAGTGCCGTAGCAAATACTTTTGGGACAGTTCAGAGCCATGAATGGAGCAGAATATTGGGGAGACGCAACTATCTCTGTCGACTGATAAATGTTCCTGTGAACTACAAGACACAATGCCCGCAAGGAAGAGAGACGTTTCTGCACTCCGCCGGCCCCCCCATGTACACGATGTCTGCTACGTATTCGCTCTTGCCCTTTCCGTTTCACACTTACTGCACTGGGATCGAAAAATACGCGTCAAAAGGGAAGGAGTGGTTCCAAATTACAAACCCTAGCGAAAATGTGGGACTGCTGTGAATTACCGCACACTGGTTGCCCTCACGTAGACCAATGCTAAGAGCAGCACAGTCCCTTTTTGGGAACCCAGTCCGTGAACACCCCGCGTATAGTGTGTGGTGGGTTGTGGATTGAAAGATGGAGTAACTGGCCGTTCGTATGTGGGCCATGTTGAGATCAAAAAGGGATCAGCCCGTCTTCGTGGGTGACAAAGACACAGCTGAACATGGATCCGCATGTCCTGAACGGATTTGGACGAGAGAGGAGAGATAAGTTGTGGACGGGCACTGGTATTGACCATTATTAGTCCCACCACAAATATCGGTGTAACCTAACGGATATCTATGTTGAACCAGTACAAACGGATACATAGTAGAAGTAGAAACGTAGAATACCGAGGGAGTTGTAGTTCTGTACATGAGTATGTCCGGCCCACAATCTACACCTGATAGGACTTGGGCACATACAAATGGGTGCGTCTAAGGGAAACGCTGAACGAGTTTGTAATCACACGCCGCGGTGTCTCCGAGACATCTACGATAACTGACTATGAACACCATACCTTTCACAATTTCACGGACCTGGGCTGCGAAAGATACTCCTACCCCATCAGTAAATTGGACGCTTGTTGATAAGTAGCGATAATGAGATTGTCAATGAAGTCTGTGTGCATGGGGGCATTCCGTATCCTCATATTTGTTTGATAGCGAGTTCTTAGCAGTGTTTGCGGTAGTTCAATGTTCTGTTAATTTAAAGTTTAGGTTAATTCGGGAATGGCATTGGTTCACGAAGGGGGTTGGGAAGGTGTTATCACAGAGGTTCATCTTTTGATGACATCGGCCTCCGGGCCACTGTACCTCAACCAGTGAAGCACAGAGGACATCCGGCATAACTTTGAGGAGCAAGCCCCCGAATGCAATAGGTTTAATACTCACAGTATCGTGCGCCGTGTGTGTGGGTGTCGCCAATGGACTCTCAGTTGCAAACATGGTAGTGGCTGTGCGTGCATAGGCTGATCTCTGCTCTTGGTCGTTGTTCGCATAGTAAACTGCTGGTCAAACCTGCGTGAACTTGGCGGAGCCGGGAGCTGACAAACAATGAGTTCATGGTATACTCGGAGGACATTCAATCCCCGCAAAAATGATTCACTCCACCACTACTACAGAGGGCCCCAAAATAGTACTGCGTCCACATGTACGCGTTAATTTGGTCTGTGCTCGTGACCAGGTTACCCCAATACTGCGATACCATTTCTGTGGGGAGTCATTCATACTGAATAGATTCCGGTAATGCTTTGAGCCCTACTTTTGGACTTCGTTTCGTGCCGTAGAGTCTAGTACGAGGCAATAACTAAGCCGCAATGTAGTCTGGGAAGAAAATTTTGCGAACGTCGGCTCAAGACGAATGTTCTCCTGCTCGTGTCAATACATCCAATATAGAAAGTCCCAAACGCAATCAGGATTCCATTGGACATAGTACATTCGCATTTCGGGGGGGGGGGCAAGAATTAATGGGCATTTGACAGAAGCGAAATTGTCAGACTTGGCAATGCGAAGGTCCTGTGACACCGCAGTAAGTGCCATCAACAATTGCTTGCATGGATTTCAAAGAGGGCGGGAGTATGGCAGGATTCAGAATATTTAGCGCCTAGGGGAGCGCTGAAACAGAAGTCTCCATGTGAGCCAGTGTTGTGAATTGGTCGGAGTGTCTACACATGATCGGATAACGGAGTTGTGATGGATGTACGGTATATTACTCTACATATAATACATTTCTAAGGATGGTTGATGATGGAACATGGATGGAGATTGTGATGTTGGAAATGGCAAAATTTGGGACATTAGACCTTGAAGTCACCGCTGTCCTGGCTCTTGCGTTCTGCTCCGGCGGGCCAGATCACGGCCACGAGGAAACTCAGGGCACCAAGGATGAGGAAGACACCAGACACCACAAAGGCGGCAGTGGAACTGACGGCGAAGAGTGCGGCAATGGAGACTGGACCAACCAGCTCACCAAGTACACGACCGCATGATGACAGACCGGCGATACGCGCAGGGTCGTAGGTAGGGAACCAGTCCGTGATGATGGAGGCAGCTAAGTTACTGCGGGCAGCGACGGCAACTCCGTAGGCGACGTTGATGGCAATGAGGGACCCTGCTGTGGTACACAGGGGGAAAAGGGTCACGCAAACACCGGCAAGAAATCGAGAGACAAAGTAGACAACATTGCGGTTCGTGTGATCACCGAGCCATCCGAGCACGGGCTGGGCAACGCCCAGAGCTAGCGAATTGGCCCCAGCTGCAATGGCGGCCTGACCGAGACTAATGTCATTATAGGATGCCCAGGATACAGTGAAGATCAGTGGAGTGGCGTAGCCAAAGGCAAATAGGGCCTGGTTCAACCACATAAAAACGAAGCGGGGATACTTGAACAGGTGCACGTCCAGGGTCAGTTTCTTGGAGCGGGGGGGTTTGAGGTCTCGCAGAAGGACGGCAGGGAACACTCCAAAGACCACGACCCAGATGATCGAGAAGCGCATGGCATCACGCCATCCATAAGTCTCGATAAGTTTTGCCGCCAGCAGGGAGTACACGAAACCCCCAATGCCCGAGCCCATCAGAGCCAGACCGAGAGCCATTGCCTTGTACTGGCGGAACCATTGCATAATGACACCAATGGATGGATAGAGGATCAAACTGAGACCAGCACCCATGAGAATACCCCAGGTGAGAAAGAGGCCGTAGGCATGTTCGACGTAGCTGCTGGAAATGAGGCCCACAATCAGGAGGAAGGTTCCGCAGACCAAAGCATTCCGAGAGCCGAATCTTGAGGATGCGGTACCAGCCCATGGAGCGGCAAGGGCCTTGATGGCCAACATCAAGGCGATGGGCCAGGTTACCACAGAAAGAGACACATTCAGGTCATTCTGAATACTATCAAGGTAGATCCCGTATGCCGTCAACATGGCCCCCAGGTTGCAAGCATTCATGAACACCGCAAAAACCTGAACGTACGCATACTTGGAGTCAATGCGAGAGTCTATGTCCACAGAGTTGGTGGATTCTTCTGAGCTAGTGGTGCTATAAACTTCAATCTTTTCGTCTTTCCAGGGTGCTCCGTAAAGATCTTCGACATTGCCTCCGTCTTTGGTACTACCTTGTTGCATTGACCGCCGCAATACGGCAGGCAAACTGTACCGGGTCCCGTAGCTCACTAGGCCCTCGTCCGTAAGTGACGAACGCAATGATGTTGATGTTCCTGTTCCTGGTAACCCATTGCTGCTTGTAAATGATTGACTATGTGGTACCATTATGGTATATATGTACGTGTATGTACTTGCTAGTGATCTTGTACTTCTATCTTGTCCAAGATCCCGTCTAGTTACTTTTCTAGGTCTTGAATCCAGCATTGCCACGAAATACAGACCTTCCGTGGCAAAATTTGTAGCTGGAAAGGATTACAAAGCTACAAATCTTTACAGTATCGAAGCGAAGCTCAAGAGTGGTTTCATTCTCTTGTTGTGGATTTCGGGTACAATTGATCAAGCTTTCTTCATCAAAAGAACCTGGCCAACCTCGTTGCCTCCCCCACCTCTGATCGCATCCCAACTGCATCGATAGCTGGATTTGCACTTGTACTTACCACCCCTGCGTATTCCATATGTATTCTATAAGAATAGTTGCATGGGGCTGAGGTCTATGAAAGAAAATATGCTCCCCCTACGCTGTGTGGGCGGGCCTCGTCGCCCTCTCCCCAGCCCCCCGCCCCTTTCCCCCTCTCCCCTCCGTAGGGACCCTCCCATATTTTTTCCCCTTCCTCAATGGTCTTGCTTCACGGATCGGCTTGGGAAGGTCAGACCTTCAGTACACTTCTGGACAGTTATACTTGCTGGCCCAGAACCATTTCGCAAAAAAAAAATGCATGTCATCCAGAAAAAAATCACCACGCGCGTGTGGTCTTGTCTCGGTGAATAAATGAATGCGTCCCCGCAGTTGGTGGTAGAAACTTAATTCTTACCAATTTGGACCCAATTTTTGCGAATGGTCTCATTATCCAGTTGGTGCCGAAGGTAGCCCAGACCCACTCCGTTTTTGCCGCCGGCGAGTCCACTGGGTTTGCACAGTCGGGGCTGCGGCTGTCTTTGGGTGGTTGTCGCGATATGGCAGCGTACAAGTACGAGCGCGGACATGGCGGTGACAACATTGCCAGGCCGAAGCTTTTGACATCATCATCATTGATGCATACTCCTTCTTGAAAAGTCCACTCGGCCATGCTATGGAAATGTTTCTGGTCTGACCAATGCGTAGGAGACGGTGTGCCCAGGCCTGGTATGCGTCTCAGACTGAAGAAACGGGGCAATGATGCGCTTGCACATCGCAGATCAGAGCGGCCCCCGGCCGTGTGCTCACTAAGAAAAATTTGGGGAGTATATTTTTCTTCATAAGGGGGCTTATACCAGTGAGCTTGCGCAATATGAAAGATACATATGGTGTAGAATACCGCTCGCGCGCGAGCTCGCCGATGTTCTTACAACAACTGAACGAATTGCAAGAGTTAGTGAATGGTCACAGAAAGTATTGGTTCCGGGATGTGGGCTCAAATGAAAACAACGAGAGAGGATATTACAACCCACGTAAATTACGTCGAGGGGCAGCTCGGTGTCTGAAGAATACAGAAAGAAGACCAGCACGGTGCTCTCTTTCGATGAAGGAAGGGTGGCATGTGCAAATGTGTTCGTTTAGCATAAACCATAAGCAATGCCTTGGAAGAGTGGATACGCCTCGCAACCTTCTTCCTGTCTGGCCACCTAGTTGTGAAGCAAACAGTTTGCCGATATCCATGGCGGGTGTAAAGATTTGATGGTCCAACCAGCTCCATCTCTTCCATGGTCGTCCCCTTCTGTGTATTCTGTCGTCTGTTTAGATCAACAATTCCGACGTATTCGTATGGGCGGGATACGATCGCATTTTTCTGCGCGGAGCTAGTTATTTTCACTTCAACTGCACACCTTGAATGCGCTGACTGGTCCATATTTTCAGTAGGGTCCCAGCTCAAACTTCCTCAAATGGAAAGTATTCGATTGAAAGGTTAGGGTTAGGGTTAGGGTTAGGGTTAGGGTTAGGGTTAGGGTTAGGGTTAGGGTTAGGGTTAGG
>PDIP01000184.1:0-12880 GCA_002811645.1 Corallochytrium limacisporum
ATCGGACGGGACCTGGAGCGTTCAACGTGGTTTGATCGGTGATGGTGGCTAGGGTAAAAAAACATATCATATACAAAGCCAGAACGTGATCCTCCAGTAGCCAGAGATCTTGAATGGACAGCAGTCATGGTAAAGCGTGTCTGATCTAATGTGTATGTTTTTAGAAGATGAGGATGTGTGCTTGAAGATCAGGTCGAAGTCCGTGTCACAGCTGCTGCCGTTGTTGAATCACAGTACGTGCCTCCATGCACGCCTCAATCGCGCGTTTGCGTCCGCCTGTGAGCAATTCCCGTGGGCAATGATCAAGCATTGTGGGTCCCATTCCAGAATAATCTCTAAGCTCGCCTTGAGCAGGTCCTTTCTTTTGAATGTCGCGGCCATATCGGGTGGCATCTTCCCATCCGGTGCGGTGACACCTACCATCCACAAGAGTGGTTTCAGATACCATGGCGATTTATTCAACTCGAAACTCTCTACCAGGTCGGTTAGGATCAAAGTCCCAGAGGCCTCGTGAAAGAACACGACCTCTTGATGAATTTTGGATCCACTCACGAAGAGAGCCTTGATCCCGTCCCATGACTTTGAATTTTTCTCATTTGGATCCCACATTGCCGTCTCCGCCACCTCATCGTCCGTAAGTAGGCGACTCTCCGGGCCCACAACTAACAGGTTGCAGGCATCAGCAGGAGGCATCTCAATATTGTGCTCGTAGGCACGTTTGACTACGCCCGGCGCAACCCAAACGGTTGCATTAAGGTTATTTCGGTGCCAGTCCGCAATGTATGCGTAGTGGATCCAGTTTGGTGCAATCAGGTACTTGATCTGTCCGTTGCCCAGAGTCTGTATCTTCTCCTGCAGTTCTGTGCTCCATTCAATCGGTGAGTGAACCCACAGATCACCCGTTGACAAGCGTACCACAGTCATCCGAGTCGGAAACGGCAAACCGTAGAACTTGATGGATGGACCATCTACGATCCAGATGTCTTCCCCAAACTCCTTGGGCGTTAAGAGCGGTTCGTATCCCGTGTTGCCCGACATGTTTTGTCTGTTTGCTTTGCGGGATTTATCCCCGGTTGGCCAATGCCCGAACCCTGTTGTTGCCGTGTCTTACCCGTCTCGGCCTGCGCTCTACCGAACTGCAATCTGAACACCTCATGCGATCTAATGGCCCACGGACACCTCTGAATGGGTTCAAGACGCGAAATCGCCCAACCCGATCACCCGGCATTCCGCCTCCAAATACCTAGCCGGGTGTCCTTCGGCCACTGACTAGGGAAATTACGAGCGGCCCCCTCCCCACCTCCCCCTTTCCGAACGCTTGCGCTGGGGCGCGTCCACTTTCGCGCAATTTGGGGGGGGTTCCCTGCTGGGGGCCGAGGATCCAAAGCCCCCCCCCCCCCGGCACAGTCGCTTGTGTGGTGGGAGTCCGGAGTGGGGTTGCGAATTGGAAGGTTCTTCGTCCGTGAGAGAACGCCCCTCCGCCCGGGGGGAGGGGGAACTCAGCACACCCCTGGGTTGGCATTCCAGTGTTTCGCAATGCATCTTCCCCCGACACGTCAGTTGGGCGGTTTTGTAGAGGGAGTCCATTTTCAATGCTCTGTGTGTTCCGTACCTTAGCAGGGAGTGCTCGAAAATATGTACACGAATGATCTATTCAGGTGATATGATGGAATGGCTCTTGTTCGCTTCCGCCAAGAGTTCTACTTCATCCTCGGCAGTGTCGACCCAATGCCAGGCAGACTAGTAGTGGATGGTATAGATCATGATCGCTATACGTCATGTAAGGAGTACACGGTACAGTTGTGTAGGCAGCAGAGCGCCCGGGGAACTAAAGCGCAACATCCAGTCTCTTCTCCGACATGAGTTCGAAGGTGCGACTAACCCAGATATAGTAGCGTGAAATGGGTCCATAAGGAATGTGCGTGCTCATCCAATTACGGTAGTGGGCGATGCTCAGGACCTGCCCCGCGACCTGCGCATCTGCTGTCTCGTCCCAGTTCTGGCCGGTGCGGACTTCCGGGAGTGCGCTGAAGAAGCCTATTCCTGAAGACAACCTTCCATATTGCTTCGGCACCAGCAGCTGCCACAGGCTTAGGGGCATCGACTTCATCAGGAGGTCAACTTCCGCGACCAGCGAAATGTCTTTGAAGACCCCACGCGGCATGATGAAGCTGCGCTTCCTGAGGACAATCTGGCCAAGACGCAAGCCTCTGCGCTTTTTCTTGATCAATCTCGAAAATTCATCATTTGCCTGCCCGGCCATGGGACGACCCCAGATCATTACCTCGTTGAAGCCAATCCACTTGAGCAATTCTATGCTAAATATCCGGATGTCGTGGCGCTCATATGCGTTGAAGAGTGACTGCGTCAGTTTGTTTTGCTCGTCTCGGTGACACATCCAAAACACATGCTCACGGCGCTTAATATAACTATACACAGGAGTCTCCTGGTCGTCACTGGCGTAGCACGGTAGAAATGAGAACAACGAGTTTCGTGTCGCGGTCGGTGCCCACGTTTCAATATCCTCACGTGTTGCAGTTGGCGAAATCACATAGAAGGTGGGTTTCATGTTCCGTGTCTTGGCAGTCTGCAGGTGATAATCATCAATCGCGAGCCATTTCAGGTGTTCCAGATGATGCAACGGGTACATGTCCATGTTTGATCCCCCGAGCAATGCATTCCCAATCTGGAAGCGGTACGAATTGTGCATATTGCGCCACCAATCCCACTGATGATCCCAGTCAACATCTTGATTTATTTCCCAGAGGCGATCGAGGTAGACCTCGACACCAATCCGATCCTTGACTGGCACGTATAAACTGGCAACGGAGGAACCCGCACTAGCAGCTAACTGTTGGAGTCGCTCTACGATTCTGGCCGTAAAATGCCTTGGCCAACCGTTGAATTGCTTATCCGTCTCGACGTAGCCAGATCTAACAAAACTGATCGATCTCAAGAACCCAACCTCTGATGTATTCGCGCTATCTGCGATTTCATTTCTGGGATCCTCCGTGTCACTTTTCATTTGGGGTCCCTCTGCTACCGCCACCATGTGGATCGGATTCGATTGGAATAAGGAAACAACAGAGGATGAAGATTGAATTTTGTACTCCGCGTCAGGCCTGTAGATGACACTCTCAGTATCCAACCCAAAAATATTGGCGCCCAACTGGTGCATCCAAACTGCTGTTGTCGTATCCTCAGAGATGTACTGTTCGAAGTTTTCCATTTCTGTGACTTCCTTCGCCAAATCGTAACTGAAGCCGTACAGTCCACCCTGCATCCACAATGGCCATTCTTCATCGGGGTAGCGCCACTCAAAGTACTTCGCCGTGTTTACCCGAACGGATTTGTTTCTATTGGGGTTCGCAACCGGTGCAGGTTCATGGGGAAAGCCAAAGTACACCTTGGGTATCTTACAGAGCCTTTGTGACATTAGATCAATCAAGCGATCCATCAGAATTATAGTGTCATCATCGGTCTTGACAAAGAAATCGAATTCATCCGTTTCCCCAACAAAGAAGTCGACACAATACTTAGTTTTTTTGGCCAATGTGTTAAAACTCTCCTCCACACGGTCCGCTATGACGATGTCCCCAAAGTGTAACCGTTCGTCCTCTAGTTCCTGGATCTCTGCCGGACTCATCATATTGTCAGTGCCCACTATGAACATGTACGAGATCTTCTTGTCAGTTTCGACCTCGTGACCGAGCCACAGTCGCCGAAAAACGGACCGTTTCAGCGAGTTTCCCCATGCACTGTGAATGCACAATGCCGCGATGGTGTCCTTCTCGCAGCTGGGTTGCATCTGTGATTTGCGCGTGTTCAGTTGCAATTCGCCTATCCTATCTTCAAAGGTCTCCGAAAGGCTCCATGTATGGGCCAGCAACAGATGGACACATAGGCCAAGGATGCCAAGAATCGCCATTTGCTTGACGAGCCTTGTCATAGGCATCATCCTGATGGATGTTACTCGTAGTTTTTTCACCATTGTGCCCCCCTGGTGATAGCCATTCCGTCAACCCGGTCTCATGGTGTGTCCCTGCATAGTCGTCATGGGCCAGTTTTGTTATTAGCGCCGCAACACGTGACAATTACATATCCCATTGTGATCTCCAAAATTTTCGGTCGAGGAAATACCTTATGGAACAAAAGAATCGTTGCGCATAGAGACCGTTTTCTTGTGATGGTGCGTGACATATCTGAGTTTAGCATTGCGTCGGGTTCCATCGATCTTCCCTGGCCATCAAAAACCGACCCGACGGGCTCAAGAAGGCGAGAGGGCCAGCTTCGCTCCCTCCCACTCTTCTTTCCCTACCCACAAAAAAAGAAAACCGTTCGCATTCTTCGGGGAAAATGATCTCACTGCAACATTCAGTTCGGAATCCCCGAACTCCTGGAGAACTAACTCCCTCAGTAACGGGTAGCTTTCCCTGGTGGACGCGGGCTTCCCCCCCTCCCCCCCCCCTTAAATTCACGCGCCCAGCCCAGTGGGACCGCAACCGTCTAACTGGGCGCGGGCAGGTGAAGAAAAAGGGTAAAGGAAATTGCATATCGGGAGGCATTTTCCGAAATCCACCAATTGGCAGGGGAATCGCGGTTGGCATCGCAGCCCGGCGGTGCTGCAGATTGGCGAGGAGTAACAAAACATTTTTGGCCTTGCTCTGCAGCTTTCCACAGTTCGCACCCCTCCCCATCTTGCCATGGCTTTTTATTGTGTTCGTTCTCATGGGACGGCTAAGGGAAAAAATTGGGGGGGCGGCCGGCGTATGCATATGTGGGTTTTGGTTGCACCGTCCGCTAAGAAATCTGTACGTCAACTCACTCTGCTGTGCTTGGCAGCGGCCTAATCCCCACACACTTTCAGATTGAAGAGAGCCAGCAGAGGCACTGCTGTCGATATCTTGATTAGTCACACATGCTGGCTTAAGATTGTATCCGCCAGGGTAATGTTGGGACCATTAGCCAGACAGGCCGTAGTTCGATGAAGACGATCCAGAGGTGGTTCATCGCCCGTGGCTTTGGAATATGGAACGAACAAGGAGGAATCGACAACACCAGCCAAAATCCCCTCCGGACGTTCTTGGCGCTGGAAAGTTTATGGTTGATCGGAATTTACTTGACTACGGGGTCAGTTTTGAGAATCCATCGTTAAAGCCTCCACCATCATTGATTGACTAAAAAACCGCAGGGGAAGAACAAGGCTCCGGTGGGGCGGGACCCGAGGTAGAACTGCATGTCATCGAAGTAAACCAATAGCCGCCTTGTGCTCGTCCGCCACAAATTAGCAATCAAATCACTATTAAATATCCAGAAACTGAATATCTGATATCCATGTAGGAGCACGATTTTCAAACTTCATAATACAAGATTAGCCTTCAAGCCTTCTCGATAACAAAAGGGATACAGAATTGAATACAGTACGGGAGCTTCGAATTTCATTCAAAATACTGGTTTCTTGCAATAATTGTTATTCAATTCATGCTGTAATGTTTAATGTAGTTGAATTTGTATGGAATTTAGCTTTCTGATAACTACGAGACACAATCACAGGTCCCTGACTTCATGGATGTGATGTTCCATGACGGTGGAACCGAGATTATTGTAGCAATAGCATTCACAACAAATACTTCTCAAAAGCATGTGCTTCCCTCTTTGAGGATTGGGCGCACCTGGCTTAGTGGACTTGCATATATGCAATCCTATTCATCGGCTGGAATTATCATAAAAGAACACTTTTGGAACGTGAAGGAGGTGCTAGCAACAGCTAGTAAATATTACAGGGTCTCCTTTAATGGGCAGATCGACTGAATAACCACATAGGTGATAGAAGTGTGCATCACTTTTACAATCTGGATACTTGATTGATGTTCCTGCCATATGTATCGGAAAATTGCAGACAGACTGGAATTTGGGCGATGAAATTGATAAGTTTTTGTGGATGTGCAGAGTGTGTATGGAAAGCTGTATTTGTATTCTTGATTCTATTCATCTGTGTATGCTACTTCTCTACTTGATGGTTGTGTATGCAAGCACTATGCAATGGCTGGAGAGAAAACCTCCCACTGTACAGTGTACGGCGGTCTGTAACAACGAGGCCTGCTCCTCCCACCTCCGCGTATTCTCGCGCGCCCAGGAAACTAAATATAAAATCACTGCCCCACCACTGCCTCATTCCACCAGACATCGGTTGATGAACAGACACAGGCGTACCCGCACCCCTGGGCGGCAGTAGTGACACCTTCTTAAAGGGGCACACTGTGCGGTCTTGTTCCATAGTTATCGGATGAAGAAAACTGTTACCTAATAGCCCAATCTGGGTCCTTAAGGCACTTTGCAAGAAATGGGTTTCCCAAATGGGAAAGAGCCAAAGGCGAGAAAAAAAATTTCGAACTGGGGAGGGGGTGATAGGCAGCGCCCGAGGTGGCCAATGGGAGAGGTGGATTCACATTGAAAACTTCGGCACAATTCGCTACGTCTTGTATGGTTTTCAATGCTTCGTCGCTACTATAGTCACCAACGACTCGGGTCGGTCGCCCTCCCGCTTCCCGGCACATTGGAAGCTCACCCCGCTGCCGCTTGGTTACACATCGCGACACCGATGAGTGCGGCTTGCACGTCTTACCACCCATCGACATTCATACTAAACTGGTACACCTTTCCACGGCCGCTAGTTACATGAGCTGGCATCCATGGCTGAGCAAGGCCACAAACAAAACTTCAAAGGGACGGACTGACGGTGCAGGCCGGAAGTTACTCGCCGTGAGTGAGGGAAGGGGGGCGTATATTCGTGCGAGGTCGCTTCTCGAGAGCGAGGGATGAGGCTACTTTTGGCAGGGCACACGGATTCGGGGGCGATTCCTTTGAAGTTACGTTTGAGAACAAGTAAGAGGGCCAGAGCAAACTCGCCCCCAGGGGAAGGTGGGGGAATGGGGGGTAGTATGTTCGCTATGTATATGTTGGCCTACCATCTCCGGGAAATTTGTTTGTGATGCACCGTTGGCGCAGCCTGTCTGCAGCCAGGGCACCCTATAATGTCTAATGAATGTCGGTGCATTCGTCATTGCAAGTACACGGCACGTCTTATATTTATCTCTCGGCTGGGGCAATTGCACTTGCGTGCGCGGCATCAGATTTCAGAAACACTCTCTATCTTGAGCATTGCCTGGACCGCCACCCCCCCCCACACACACACATGCTCCCTCTCTCTCGACCTCCCAATGGATGGACAATTCTGCACCACAGTGCACCACTTTTTCTCACACGAACTTCTCACCTACTCCTTTCCCGTTTCCTCCCTCCCCGTCTATTTTCTGGGAGGTTGTGATTCATCACAACCCGGCTTGAACACCCGTGGGACCTCGAGCGGCAAACCGTAGTGACCCGCGGAACATCGACCTTTGGTGAATATTTTTTGTCTACGGTGTTTCAGTGTACTTTCCCCGACCATCGCGAGCCAAAAAAAAAAAAACAAAAACAGGGACCCTTCTCTCCGCGTGCACAGAAAGTGCTTCTCCTCCCCCCCCCCCCCCCCCCCCCCCCCCCGGGGGGGGGGACGAGGAAGAGTTGCAGGCCTCAACGACGACGTAGTGCGCATACACATCCAAAGTGTCCATTCCGCTCCACGTTCCACGATCATCCAAGGGTTCGTGCGCACCCTCTGAACATGAAAGTTTATGGTAATGTGTCCCCAACTAAGGACACTGCTGGGGTCAGGCTTAGGGGACTTCAAAGGTCCATCACAGCGTTTAGTATTGAACAAAATTGTCCTGAGGGCCGGGAAGTACTTCTCGTGTTGACAATGCCGTACCGTACCTGTGGCTGCGATTAAGCAGTATGGGGCCAATGATGCTTCAGACGGCATCTCCTGGACATAACTGTCAATCATCGACTGTTCCCAATGGCATGGTGGATGCCCCTGCTGGTGAAACTAGTTGCAGCCGAAAGAAGATAAGGTTCCGTCGAGTACCTCGTGGTTCGGAACAAGCGCTCGCGCACTAATTACAGCAAAGTCCCCGAAGTATTCTGGGCTAAATAACCGCGGTCTTTGCGGGCACATCCTATCCTGCTGTAAACCCACATAAAAGTACGCAAGCAATATACCTAAGACACTCGCGACTGCCAGCTGTACCTCTCACAGCGGTTCAAAATAAACAAAGGCCTGGATCAATTGTCCAGACAATTGCACGTGCCACTACTTGCACCCAGCTCTTCAAACCGTAAGGACCTATGATGCAACTCTGCCGTGAGTCGGAAGCCAGCTTGCCCACAGATTCAGGAGCCCAAAGCTGGCTCTGCAATTGATTCAGGTCTGAGCGGATAGGTTGGGTGCGTTGCAACGTCCTCAGTCGTGCGGACGGGATATTTTCCGGACCAAGAATTACATGACAACACAAATTTAAACGCATCGAGTTTTTATCCGTGGTATTGACCTGTCCTATTGTGTTTGGAGGAAACACCCAACCAACTGTACTGGGCGTTGATTGCCTTAATCCCTGGTCCTAGAACTCGCCAACGACTGAGATGACGCATTTTGGTATCGTACTGCGTTCAGCTGCTGTGCAGTTCTACACTCTACCATAACTCTAGACACTCTTCTTAACTTTTTCTGGCGACAACTACAAGGGTTCATGTAATTCATCCTATTAAGTGCTCGGCCTCGTGCGGAGCGGCGTACCATCCGTTCGATGCATTGTTTTGCCTGCCGCCGCAACCATTCCCCCAGGCGCCTTCTCACCCGTTCTGTCCGCCTCGGGGCCCATTTTCAACAAACTAACATTAGGGCACGGAATTCGGAACAGGGGCCGGGTTTCGGAAGGAGCAGGGTCTCCCGGACAGCGGTGCATGAAGAGCAGCGTTCTAGGTCATGTAGTGGTGCAGGATTGCCGGTGGCCAAGGGAAACACTGCACCGACATAGCCAGGAAAGGGGATTCGATCTCTGTCAATCAAGACTAAGCGCTACGCAATTCACAGAAACGTTTCCGTGAGATTTTTATTTTGTGACCGATGTCAACCGACAGTTGTTTGTGTTACAAGTGAACGTGTGCTGTAGATGTCTTCTCGTTATAGGTGCTCTTGAGAATTCTGTAGAATGCCTGAGCGTCCGGGACGGTCATTTTCAAGACAGGATGGGTGGGATCGAAAGACACGATTGTGATCGTGCCAAGCCCTTCGGGTGCTCTGCAGCAGCATCCACAACAGCCACTGCCATGCAGGGTCAGTCTCATGTCCTTGATCTTGCGAAGATCCAAAGTGTGAACGTCTTCTGGCATCCGACCACAGCCGCAAGTTCTAGTAAAGGAGATATGGGTTTCCAGCTCAGTACCTGTGAGGCGGTAGGTGATTCCTGGACGCATGGTACAGCATCCACAGCAAAACCATGTTCGTAGAAAGCGCTTAAACTTGGCACAAAAATGATTTGGATTATACCTTTTGGTTTCGTATACAACTTCTTCCCCCGAAATGGAGGTCATGCCCATACTCACGTCACTTCCTCGATGGCCCCTGGCGGCAGGGGTAGGAGCCTTGTAGAGACGAGGAGAGTTGTCAACATAACGTTGATTATAAGACATGCTGTTGTGAACAAAAATCTAGCTAGAGCCTAACTATGGTGAGCGTGCACATACATGACAGTAGGACCAGTGGTGATTACATATCAGTGTCCGACTATGGAATGATCCACACCAGCAATGGGACGTTTAAATAGGTCTCTACTCCTTATGCCCTATCACACTGACATGAAAACGTCGCGGTATCAAAACACTCTCAAAAGTGTCCCGTGTTTGGAGGAGTACTACCCGTTCCAGCTGACGCCACCCACCGTATGTCAGCCTTGGGTGTCCATTTGAAAGTCTGATGGAACGCCAGACCTCACCCCTCCCTCTTACCCCCCCCTTTTTTCTCCCCACCAACGGCAGGAACCGATGACCACAGCATTTGTTTCGCCATCGTTCCCTTACACGGCCTGACCCTTGCCAACTTTGGTAGATCACTCGTCAAGCGTGTGCGGGGCTCGGGAGAAGGGCAAAGGCGCGGGGGGCGGGGAGGAGGAAGGGGAAGCGGAGCGCAGTTGCCGGAGCTAAGGAACCACCCGCCCCTGAGCTCCCTCTCCCCTCCCTCCCTCCCTGGAAAACCTTTGGGCGTTGTTTTCTTTTAAATTTAGGGCGGGGTGTCCGGACTGTGGCAGAGGCGATGCTACGAAAGCGGACCGGAGCGGCAAGTCCAGAGCCTTCCACCCTCCTCCCCCCCCCCCCCAAACCCGGCAAACCTTGGCGGGCCGATGACGCGCGGTGACGTGCAGATGATGAGCTTGGAGTTTGAAAACTGATGAACCAGGCAGCCACATGCCAGTCCCGAGAAGAACAGTGACCATTAAGAGCGAAAGAACTGACAGTACCGTACAACAGACATCACTGATGGGGGCCGAAGTCAAAAACGGCCGAGTCGGACAGCAGCGACATTGTACTGAAACTGTGCATCAGATACTGAGTGCGCGCATTGTTGTTGCTCCCGACCCCGATGCTAAGCTTAATGGGTAAATTATATCGCCTCAGTATCATCGAGTACCAATCGAGCATGTCCAAAGTCGGTAGGAGAGACAAGCTTGGATCCTCTCCAGTCGCCAAGTGGTGCAGCTCTTCGTTCATGGCGACATACGGCACATCAAGCGTAGCGTGCGCGTAGAGTACCTTAAGCCACTGAAGATTGCGGTGGGCAGGGATCGGAGTGCTCTGTACATCTTCGGGCACAGCAATCAGTCTACCTGGGTTTAGACCGGCACTATTGCGTTGAAACCAGGCCTCTGGGTAAAGGTCATTGAATATTCCAAGCAGATCAAAATGGTTGTAGGGTCCCATGGCGAGGTGTAGAGGAAGATTGCCTTCGGCATCGGCCTGCTTAAGGGCGGATGACAGCCGTTTATCTTTTGCAGCATATCCTCTCTGGCTGTGCGAAACACATTCGGCTAAGGAAAGTCTGTTACTCATTACACGAAGTTTCAAGAGGCTGATCGTGTTTGGCTTTTTTAACATGGCGTGGAGGATGGTCTCACCATCATCGTTCACGTACTCGAGGTTGACCAAAGCAAGGAATGGATTTTCTATGTATTGGCGATGTCCCCTTATACCAGTTTTTTCATAGTGACCAATTTTTGCAAGTCGATCATATGACAAGAACGAGCCCGTCGCGTCTAGTTTGATGGCCATCAGCATCACATGGTTATTGCGGGCAGCTTTCAGGTTGGCCAGCACCTCCAGCCAATCTACGTACTCTTTTCCCATTAAGGCCTCCAACCCATCGCCTCTGACCAGGGATGTGATGAACAGTCGACAGTGATCCCGTTGCCGGGCCACCAACGGCTGTTCCGCATCAGTCAACGCTCGATGCAGTGCTATGGCACTGTACTGTGAACTGTGGCTCCAAAAGGAGTTATTTGGCGGCACCCAGCCCGTGGGCACCATCGCTGCAAGCTGGTCGCACACCCCGAGAAATGCGTTCAGGTGACCCTCCGTGTTCTTGTTCATGTAAACATTAAGGTCATCAGCCCGATTCAAGGCGCAGCGACTATCATATGGCTGTACGGTGGTAGGGAACAGTACATTGTACGGCCCGACCCTTTTCTTTATACTGCATTCTTCGTGGAAGGGTTGGTCTTTTGGCAAAAGAATATCGAATGGCGCCGACAGACAGTACTGACCATCGTCAGAGTCCTGATCATTTGATTTCAAAGGTTGCGCATGATCATTGACTGTCTCTGAATCTTGAAATGGATGTGGGCGCGGAGGAAGAGATTCTGTTGTCGTCTGACCAGGTTCCCGTAAGCCAGAACTGCGTAGCGGATACAGGCAGATCATCCAAAGCCATTCAGGGCGGAGAACCAAGATCATGCCGGTCACAATTCCTGAAAGATACAAAACTGTGACTGAAAGGAGCACTCTGCGCCGCGCCTGGCGCCCAGAGACTTGTGTTTGCGTGCTCATCGAACTTAGCCTTGACTGCCAACTTTTCTACCTATCCTCTTTATGTGTGTTGTCATTATCCCTAGACTCTGCATTGATTGATATGACTCTTTCAATTACCCTACAAGGCCCGGTTCCTTCGCACAATGAGTGTTCTGTTCTTCCCGACCAATCCCGTCGAGAACAAATAGAAATCACAATTGGTCTTATCCCCGCCATCGAGATCACTTTGGAAGGCATTGTGGCAGCTCTATTGGCGTCCGCCGACCCACCCCCCCCTTCCCTTGAAAGTACTATAGTATTTCATGAACTCATGAGACTGACTTGTGGATTTTTTCCCCATTTCATTCAATGAAAATTCTCCGCTTTGGCGGGGGCTGACTTGACATTGTCTCACCGATGCACGCAAAGTGAAGGAGTACAGTCACTCCAGCAACGCAATTGCACACCGAAGCCAATACGAAAAGCCGCGAAAACGTCAGGCAGTCCCCCTAAGACGGCTGTGCGCACTCTCCGTGCATGGACCGGCAGCAAACATTGTCGAAGGTAAACACTGCGTCCTTCATCATTTCAGCAAGGGGACAGCCCCACCACAGGGAAAGGGGAAGGTGAACCACAAGACCAGCCATGAGGCGGTCCGTGCATACCGGGTAGAAGGGGGAAGGATGCATACCGGGTAGAAGGGGGAAGGATGCATACCGGGTAGAAGGGGGGAGGATGCATACCGGGTAGAAGGGAGGAGGATGCATACCGGGTAGAAGGGGGGAGGGGGGGACCGCCGACTGACCCGTTCCCTTCGCCGCTCCTGGGGGTTCTAAACTGCGGTCCTAGAATCAATAACGGCAAAAAGTTTGCGAAAAAAAAAAAAAAAAGAAAAAAAAGACAGGAAAGAGAAAACCACCAACATCAGGAATTCCCATCT
>PDIP01000185.1:0-12399 GCA_002811645.1 Corallochytrium limacisporum
CCCCAACCCCAAAACTTGTGAGGAGAGTTTTAAGTGTCCTTTGCAGTTGATGGGTATCGCAATTGCTGACCTTATTTGAGCGCACCGTCATTTTCTCTGACTGAATGTAAGGAATATAGCATGGGGAATTCTGGTGCGGGGTATTCAATCATCCGATATGTCAAGTCCCCCGCAGAGCTTTTAGGAGCACCCATTTTGGCTCTGATGGGACTGGTACCGTGTTTTGTTCCCGGCCTCAACAACACGTGGTTGCTGTGTACAGTAGTGCATATTGTCGTGCCACTGTGATAAAAGAGTGTATGTCCATCACTAGATGCTACTCACGACAATAGTTCCGCATTTTCTATATCGTATCACCGTGGTCTCAAGAACAATGCACCCTATGGCCCACTAGGTTCCATTCATCGCGACTAGATCTCTCCTGGAATACTAAAGTACCCTATCCCATTCTAAATCTCATACAGACGGTCGTCAAAACAAGGTTAACAAGAGGAATCACCCAAGTGCAAGGCCCAAGCCTGTAGAATAAACCGCGAAGTCGTTTCAATCTATTGGATGTGCACGGCCAACATCTATGGCATTATGTTGATTGTCCTTTCATCACAACACACAATTTTCCTTGTGCCTAATCTTCCACTCGGCATTTTGTAGTTATACATATAGGTGCGAGAAAAAGGGAGAGTTTAGTGATATCAATTCTTTGAGGACTCCATGAATATCATTTTTATTGTAAACTCTTGCTTATTGGCCAGATGAGTTGACTACAGTTATCATCTAGTTAAGGTTTTGGTGTAGTGGTTTCGGAGTAGATTATTTGCCTGATGTGGTTGGCCTATTCGTCTGAAGTTCACTTCACACTGACAAGAACGTCATGTGCCTTTGGTAATTAGCCGGGTTGATTTCTTGACCTACTTGCAATTCCAGCAACCATTAGATTCTTCTGTACAACCACCGACTTCGACACAAACCATTTCACAGAGGTGTTTGGAAGTGGTCATGCATCCAAGATTACCAAGATTCACTTCGGCAGCAGGTGCTTGGGCAATTATGGGTTTAGGCTCATCAGCACCATTACCGAGTTCTACATATTCTGTTTTCTCGACACCATCCTTAGTAGCATCTGGAAGATGCTGGTCAGTGTCTGAGGATCCGAGTGGAGCTCCGTTGATCATGTCAACGAGCCCGGCGGCAGCAATAGCGAAAATGAACTTTACCATACTTTAATCATGGGATTTCTTTGAGCAATTGATTTCGGCTATTGGATCAGTCGATGTGGGACTTTATTGCACAGTGTCTTAAGTACCACATTGCCATCTAATGTCGCGACCTTACGTTTTGAATCTCTAGAAGTATTCCGTTGAATCCATGGTAGCTATGTGCTAACGTTGAGACACGCAACTTGACAATCTGCTCAGGACAATGAGATTGGGACGAGATGCTGCGTTCTAGGTCAACGTTGGTAGGATTACATGAACGGATCTAACCACAACGCAGCAACAGCTATACACACTTGATAAGGAGAAGGAAGTGCATGGTCAACAGCTGTATTTCCGTGGAAGCATGTCAAAGCACGAGAGAATGGAAACGAAATGAAGAACCCTTCATATGTACTTGATACAAAATCTTCTGTTTCAAGTCATTTGTGGTCGCATTGACAACTCACTACGAAGTCGTATCATCTCGGAAACTGAGTTTCCAGTTAGTGAAGGGTGCACGCCCTCTCAACGAATATCGAAGTTTATCACTATCTGTTCTCACCACAAACAGAAATCTTAGGTGCTACAAAATTTTTTGCCATTTATGCTCTAAACTACCGCCAGGAGCCCGTGTCTCCTGAGAATGGGAATATGTCCGGAACGCATTCCATTGGAGGGCGAATGTACCTAAACCTTCCACGTCAAATTTGATCGATAGTGTGGGGCTGCGCGATATTGAAGTTCCCGTCGTGAAAATTTCAAAGGAACAAAATGTAATATTGTGGAAATCCTGGTCGTAGGCACGGAGGTCGAAGGTCACTGCGCAAGAGCAAGCTAGGGGGCAGGGGGGAAGCGACCGCACCCGTCTGCCAAGGACCGGTGATTGAGTGGCGCGAACACTCACCATGATGGTTCATGTCAACAGTTTTGACATATTGGATCAATATCTCGGAGCATCTTTCAAGTCCGCAGATTGGACCAGAGTCTAAGTCTGCTGACGAGTCGGTAGGAAAGCGTGTGCATATTTGCGAGCACGACAAGAATTTAGTACTACGTTCTGCACTATCTCACTTGCAACCATTAAGTAACTTAAAGCGGTACGAGGATGAGTAGCACCATGACTGAGAAACAACCCAGAATTATGTACGCGGAGTATTGTCGTGTTACACACATGCTAATACTCACACTATATTATGGGACCTTATCCCACAGGTGTCCGGACGCAGGTGACGTCAGAGTATTGGATCATCGTATATCACGACCACCACCCCTTTGAGGAACCGAAGTTTGAATGTACCAGTTACGCTGCACGAACACTCGTGGCTTAAAATGTGCATACGCCGTGTAAGGCCGTTCTGCCCTTGTCTGCGCGAGGAAAGGCCTTTCTTGTGGGTAGCAGACGTGTCCGGCGCACACTCCTAAAAACCTAATCGTTATCGCTTCGCGTATGGTGGCAACGATTCGGGCTAAATGTGATCAGCTGGAGCAAAACAAAATCGCTATCCACCGACCGCCGCATGTCCAGCTCTCGATGACCGGATCATTGAGAGTCTCGAATACTCAGATTGTAACGGTTCGGTCGCTATGACTTGATATTTTTGATGCACTGATTGTTCAATGGAATGGCTTTGTAAATACGTCTCTAGATGATGTACTGGTTGAGTAGTGATGACAGCATGACTATTTTAAACGCTTTATCACTGAACGCGTACAGACATGACGTTCTGACTACTAAATGACACCGGCAGCCAAGACTGAAAATACGATGACTGCAAGCATACCGAGCCATGCAAATGAGAGATACATCCCCGGCCGGGCAAATGGCTTTCCTTCCTTTTCAAGTTTGTCCCGCAGACTACGATAGTGTTTCATGGTCGATATACGGTCCACCGTAAACTTACCAAACCATTCTGAGATGGCATTGGACTGCGTAGGGACGTTGATGCGCATCTCGGTCAGCATGTCCTTGATAAGTAAACTGGCCCCAACGACGTAGAGACCGCTATCACCCCTTCCAAGTTCCAGATATCTGGTGTACTCCACACGCTCCTCAATTTCCTTTCGCAATTGGGCTTGCTTTTTTAAGTTTGTGGCACAGGAAGAGATTTGGGGCAGCTTTCCACGCCAGAGGTCAGACACCCACATAGCATTGACATCTGCGTAGTGACAACTGGTCATGCTCCATCCAGTCAGACCGAAGCAAATCGTTGGATCCGACGGCGGCATGGTCAAGTTATATAGACGCCATTGTTTCCCGCAGTTAATAGGATGCACATTGGTAACGTTATCTTTCTTCTCTGTGGTTGGCACACCAAGCTCCAGGCACAATTCGTTGTCCAGGAATGGATAGGACGTGAGGAAGCCAGTTGCGGCAACAACAACATCAAACTTGTCACTGGTGCCGTCACTAAAGTTTACTTGGCCAGATTCAGGACCAAAGGATTCAATTTGAACACCTTTCTTGACATTCCAGACCTCCTGTTTACAGAGTTTGAACCATTCCCGGGCCGGGCTGCCGATTCCGTGAATTTGAGGGAGAATTTCTCCTTCCGGACAGCAGGGGGCGTACGTACCGTCTTCCTTTAGATATGGTTTCTTCATCTCCTCCGAGATAGCATGCCAAAATGTCTCCTTGCACTTCCTCCCGAGAGATGTCTTCTGAAGAAACTTCTTCCACGCTGGCTGGCCTGGTCCAACTGGCCAATCGTATGTAGACTCTGTGGCGCAAGTCATGATGATCCTTTCCCCACTGAGACCGAAAAGACTGTTTGGCACGGCCCATCCCATGGTCCTGAAGTTTATGGTCGGTTTGTACTGTTCATTGCCTGCGTTAACCGTGCAGCAGTAAACAATGAGATCCTGTGCAGATTTACCGGCACCTACGACCAGAACCTTCTTATTCTTTACCTGATCTGGGGATCTTACTTCGGTAGAGTGTATCAACTGAGGGGCTCCCACTATGTCAGAGCCCTTGATCTTGGGTAGGTTGGGCTGAGAGAAAGTTCCTGTAGAAACGTAAACAAAGTCTGCATACTCGACTTGTTCATCTCCCCAAGTCTGAGCATCACAATGAGTGATAATCCAACGGCTGGTAGAAGAATTCAGGCTAGAACTCGATGTTCCGCTGGGTAGACTTGGGGACGAAGATTGACTACCGCATTCACGCTCTACTCTCGTGACGAATCGACCCAAGCGTATCCTTCGACGAAGTTCGAATTTATCCACGTATTTGTTAAAGTAATCCATCATTTCCTTCTGTGATATTGTAACTTCATCGTTTGCAGGTTTAGGCATGCTCAAATCGCAAAGGTGGTAGGTGGGCCACGGATTGTTTGTGCGAAGGTCACAGTAGGCGCTATTATGCCAGACGCCACCAAATGAATCACTTCCTTCGTATGCGACCACTTCAAAACCGTCATCTGAGAAATGCTTCATGGCTGCTATACCGGCAACACCGGCACCGATGACGACTACTTTACCAGGAGAGTTCATGGCTGTGCTAGTGCTTAAAATAGTGAATTGTCTTCTGATATAAATTTGATCCTACTTGGCTTACCCGTGCAGGAAGAATGTTTTCAAATACCACGAGACAATATACTCTCTATCTGTTCAGTTTAATGCAAATGCCCTGCAGAACCTGTTTTCTGCATTTGTTGCTCGACTTCATCTGTAGTAGCAGGGTACATCCAGCCTGTCGCACACAATCGGTGAATTCGATCCTGTCTTCTCGCCATGGAAATAACCTACGTTTTCCTCCCCTTCCCTACTCTGTGGAGCACTCCTGTACTGCCACTATAGTTGGTTTAGTAGGGGACAATGGGTTTTTTTTTTTGCAAAAGCATTCTACTGTCTTCTACACTTTGAAGCGAACCATACTACCACTCGTATGTCCTGTCGCCCTCCCCTTCCGTTTCTCCCATTTTTCAGGTCCACGCTTTTGCAAAATTACCGCCGTTTGGGACAAAACACCATGCTTGCGGCATATTGTGGTGGAGAACAGCGCATATATTCGGGTCATTAATGAAGTGATTTAAAGCAAAAAATGTTAATTTTGGTAAGTCACGGTAGCGTACTGGGTCTATATCTCTTGTCAGTAGGGATTGTTAGCCGCCCGCTCATTTATAGATGGCGGACTTGGTACCCGTCCCCCGCTTTCTCCTCAATCAGCTTTTAGTTGCAAGAATGTTACATCGGCAGTCAGTGGAGAGCTACAGTAATTGAATCGTAAGAGGGCAAGTCAGAGTATGGCCCATCTCAGTCATCTACTACTAACACTATACGAACACTCCCTCTTCTTGCTTTCGCAAGTCCCTCATACTACCCCGCACCCGCTTGTGCGGACCAAAATATAGCACTCGGGTCGGCAAGTCATTGCAGTTGCGACGAAAAAACTTTGCACAGAAGTTTCCAATTTTCTTTCCTTTTGGGGTAGGTAGCCGCTCAAGGCCAAATTTCACCGGAGTGAACTGAGCCGCAGTCTGAAAAACCTTGGCGATGGTCGGGTCGGTGACACGTCGGAGTGATCTACTAGTGCGCTCCTGATCAGTGCGGTTAGGACTTTCGGTAGCGGGAAAAACTAAGAAATCGGAAACCCCACAGCGACCCTCCTGTTTCAGCCAACCGGGACACATATGTCGTGCTCACCACGCACCCTGATTGAGCACTCGCCACCTCCGGCAAAGGTCGGATAGGGCTGTGAACCACGAATCTTGGATCAATACCTACAGTTGGTTGAGAATAAATGAATGTATTTATTGGTCTCAAATGTGCGGCCTACTGTATTTCGAGGTGTCACTGAACTGGAGTTTATTGCGAAACCAGGGTGAAATTCCCTTTCAATCGTTGGACGCTCGCTCTCGCCCTCTCCCCTTGGCACTGTTGCTTGCTGTGTTCGCCGATGCTAGTGGCCTTAGGATCGAGTTCCGGGGAAAGAACATCGAGCAACTCATAGTTATTTCAAGTAACCGTTTCACTGCGGGTGGCGCAAGCAAAAAACGACCAGTGCAATTCTATTGGCACCAATTGGTCTGGCTGGGAGGCGGGCCCAGCGCACTTGTGGTTTTCCACCTCGCTCACCATTGCAAAACAATCGACTACAAGCCCCCTGTCGTATTCTCAGCTGGAGGAACAACTGGTTCTCCAGATTTGCTTGTCTACCCTGTAGACCTGTGGGCGCTGCCTGGAGGCAAGCGCGATCAGACCAGTGGTGTCTGCGCTCAGGCACATGTATATTCGTTAATGAGTTTTTACTTCAAATCGTAGTGCTGCCCAAACCTATGGCCGACTTTGTACCATTGGATACCCCGTGACTTTTAGATGCCTCCGGTCTATACCACCGCCTCCTTAGCCTCACACGAGTCTGCTGTCGTTCATCATTTTTTAGCACCCTAGGTGAGAATACGCTGCCATTCGGGAACTCAAAAGCACACAAATTTTCACCATTTCGGGTGTACCGTAGTACGTACCCTTCTGACTAAATCTTTGGAACCATTGGTACCGCACCAATATACTGCAAGAGCCCATACCATCAATTTCAACCGTCTATAGACCTGGTGCCTGTGACCTGTTATCCCCATTCGCTCTCCTGGTGGGTTCTCACCTATACATGTGTTGCCGTGTCAGTATTGCAGGCCAAGCAAGAAAATTTAGAGGTTTAGGGTGCTTGTGAAATAGCCAATCGGAGACCCCACAGGATCGAACCGCTCGTACAGGGCTCTAGTATGTCTGGTGAACACCGTCATCAAATTTCAGATCAACCCACGAGCAGAGCAAATGAATTCATGGAGGCCTACAATTCAGGAGGGGAACTGACCACCGACTTGCTAAAGTCAAGGGACCATCTCATGCAACGCTCGCTACGTCGCGGGTTTTATCCACCCCGGAAGTTCCTGACCTGCGACTCTTCAGCCGGGCCAACGGATAATCCAAGACCAACCAATTGTGGCTTTGCCATATTTTGGCCGACTCCCAGGGCGTCACTGGGGACGGAACTGCTTGCCAACCGCTTCGGCAGCAGCCTGGCTGCTTGTCAGAGCAGCATCACAGACAAAATATCGGCGACACCATAAGCAGCAAGGCTCGAGATTGTTTACCATGGTTGAAGACACTCTGTGAAACAATGGTAGCTATCCAAAGTGAGCTTTGGTGATGATTTCAGGCGCGCTGTAGTACATACTGTCGATGTCTCATCATCCCTGCAGGGCTGTAGGGCAGTAGAACTCTCTTAACTATGGTTTGATTGGCCGATCGTGTGAGCAGAAAGGAGACATAGAAAGTCCACCTTCAAAATCGATGGCTGTTGGCTGCTGTTACAATACCAATCCCACTGCCATGATGGTATCCGAGATTTGACGACGTAGATGATTGCTCGATGGCCAGGAGCGAGCACTACCCCCAGAACCCCCAAGAATACAGTGGTTGTATGTCCGAGGTTTTGGTCACAGCCTCGGCTGCCTAGGGACTTGTGAGCTTACAGGAAAACAGCCAGTTCACGGAGACTTGAAACATCAAAGGACATGCAATGAAACGCATGCAAACAACACAGCATTGATATCATGTGCGGCGTGTGAGGGGATCAGTTGCGGGGACGCTAGCCTGCCAATGGGAAAGTGTACATCTAGAGGATGCTTGGCCAAGGCTGAGTCGTCCCACTGTTGGGACTGGAATTCACTGCCAGATGTTCAGTTCCAAACTTCCCCTGCGTGCATATAATTGGCATAGATGCCAATCATCTCAGCGCTTTTTCAAGCTTCCCTTTCCCCGTTGACCTGGTAGGATTTTTCTGTGGAGAAGTGTACTCGCGTCAGCCTACGTTGGCTACGTAGGAAATCTTTGGTTAGAAAAGAAGGAAAGTAGCAGGCACAATCTGGATAGAATCGAGGAAGCCGGCCGAAACTGCATGTGCAGTTTCCGGCCTCTGCGCACGCACCTGCTGCGCAAAACCAAACCTTGCTATTGGAAGTCAAGACAGGCTGTGGCCATCCTGCCACTATGACACTTGGAATCTGTACTAAGACATAACTTGGGTTTTCCTGGGTTTGGTTTGGAATCATATTGATGTCGTCAATTCCGAAGCGTATTATATTTCCGTTCTACGCATTACTTGGCACCAAGAAATCTATCTCACACATTGTCTAACGGCTGGGTGCTAAGGCATTTGTTCCGAGGAGAATAAGACGTCGCCAGCTGCGCTCTAGTAAGGGCTTAGATTCTTGTTACAAGAGGATCTTTTGGGGCAAGGGTTCGCGGGGGGTTCCTCGATGATCGACTGAGCACACGCATAGCGTCCTATCTACGTCAAACGAGCGATCCACACCCAGCAAATCCTCCCATTAGCTTTAACATGTCCTGATATATCTTGCGGCTCTCTTACGCTGTAAAGCATCGCATGCGTTGCTGATCTGTCATGTATGACTTCTCTCCTAGTAGGACACGAAATACAGTGATCGCGGTTTCAGCTCCCCATGAAACGAACGGTTGGGACGCGGCGCCGCTTGCAGCGCCCAAACGCCCTAAGTCAGGACACCTCTGAATTTTTCCAGGTGTTACGATTTTCGCTCGCACACAAATGACTTAACTCCACTGACTCCATTTTCCTTGCATCACTAGCAACCACGAAGGCAAACGATTTTACGCGCTTTGTGACGAGATTGCGACGAAGTTCCGGTGCACGCAAGCGCAAAACGGCCGGGGGTGCAAGAGTATGTTGTTTCCCTACGTGTTGCATTACCTAATAAAGTTTTCTGGCCACACCGCGCGGATGCCTCTCCACACAGCTGCGCCAGTCCTGCTCCAACCCGGAGCTAATCATTGGGTCAACAAAGTATTGGTATGTGAGGAAGCAATGGGGGAAAAGAAGTACGGAAACTCAAACCACTTCGACCAAATTGGAGGGAAGCCATATGGTAGACAGTATGGCCCCGCACCTTGGATTGGAACCTGGCGTGTGGCTTCCCTAGGGGCCCGGGGTGAGTGGTGAAGATCTGGTTACTGTGTGCTCTGTCGCAAATAAGTTTGAGAGGGGCCCGTAGCAGGAGTATCAGTAGGTGGTGCACACCGCCTAGAAGGGACACAACGACCCGTGACGATCTATCCTTGACGGGACAATTGACACGGGGGCTGGGAGACAAACAGATGGCGTTGTTTCACAATAAACTCGACGGTCTACCGCTGTCTTGTTCCGTTGTCTCCTGTATGTATGTTGCACAAGTAGAGCGCACCCGTTCGCCGTACAGTGGATGACGTCGCCTGTGGGCTTTTTTTAGCGGGGAACGAATATAGGTGGATGTCACAATAGTGACGATTGTTATCCCGTTTTCCAGGAATCTGCAGGCGACCACTGAACTGTTAGTCTGATGTGCCAGTGTAATCAATTTTGCTATCGGGGCAGGAGGAGCTACGGGTAAAGCTAAGTGATAAATAGAGCCCTGACGTGCTGAGCACACGGAATCATTGGACCTTCCACTGTCAGCACGCCGCAGGGCCGGAGTACACGCAACTTCTTCGTCACTAAGGTCGCATAAGACCCGCTAACGAATGCTTCAACGTAGCTATCACATGCGGAATGTGCCCCACACGTTGCTCCTCTGTGTGCACAATGACCAACATGGCCATGCTCATAGCGGAATCGGTGCACAAAGGATAGATTTGGACTCTGTGATGAAAAGGCGGGACGATCCATCTGCGGCATGCGAGATATTGGAAATCCATACTGACAACCTGCCCTACTATAATGGTTGAGTGTGATGTCGTTTTGGGACAAGGACCATTTCCAGCTTCTCGTACGGACGAGCCCACACAAAACCTTGATAAACCCAAAGTGTCTGGCCCCAAATCAGTAGCTTCCAAAACTACGGATCTCATCAGTTGTGCGCCTGCATAGATCCACTCTCCGCCCCGTCTAGTGGGTTGATGTGCACATTGATGATCGCGGGCCTATTTGGAGTGCCTCGTTCTACGTGCTCCCGCCAGCGTTCTACGAGAATGGTCATACGATGATAGAGGTCGTCGTAGGTGCCTACATCGTAGCCCTCCAGACCCAATGCACTAGCCAAGAGATCGTAGCGCGAGTCGCCTAAATCGGTCACAGCCGGTACCCCTTCTCTCTGGCTCGGGTTCTGGCCACCGTAGACGCCCTGATTGTTGAAGATACAGATGATCACATTCGATCGGACGTACCGTCCTAGAGTCTCGCAGTCCATGCCACTGAACCCAAAGGAGGAGTCCCCCAGGACTGCGACAACCAAACGGTGCTCACCGGAGGCGCTGTCTGGTCCAGAAAAGAAGTACGACGCTGCGAAGGTTTGACCCATGGCCAGTCCCATCGTTCCCTGCACGCCGGCATCGATCCGACCCAAAGGTCCTACACCAGCGGGCAGTTGGACCCGGCCAAGGTCCATGGTATTCGCCCCTTCGTTGACGATCACAAGCCTGCCCACCTCGGGAGTGATGGAATTGGCAATCGCTTGCAGCGCTGGCGTGAAGTTCATGTGGACGGGCTTGGAGCCATTGGCAGCAGCGGACTGGTCCTTGTTCTCCTGCACAGCCCGCGAGAACTTTGTGGCCGCTTTGCTGATATTGGTGTTCGCTTTTTCACGCACAGCTGCCAGCCACGCTTCGTCCACATGCGCATCGCGCGTTAGGAGCTTGACAGTATGTCTTGCCGCACCAACACCAACCATTCTAACTCGGCTGGCTAGCTCCGTGATCGCGGCAACGAATGTAGGCGATTCTAATGTGGATCCCTTGCGCTGGTCCAGCCAGAGCTGCTGATCCGTTTTCCCGGCGTCTTTGGCATCGTCGTCACTGCAGTACGCACTGACGTGCAGAAAACGCGCCTTGGGATTCCATCGCGGCGGAATGCCAAAGTGCAGCTGCCAGTTCAACCGCGCACCAAGAAGGATAACTAAATTGCTCTCCTTGAGCACTTTGCTTCTGGCGGCGCTTGCGTCGAAAATACCCTTGTCTTCCTCGTCGAGGCCGTGCATCACGCCCTTCAGCTGGGGCAAAGGAAGGACAGGGACCGACACTGGGAAATAGCCCGCAAGGTATTCATGGACAGTGCCATCCTTGAGGTCCCAGGCACTGAATTCCTCGCCAAGGACAATGAGCGGGCAGATCGGCTCCGAGGAAGGCAAAGCCATGCTTGGGTCCGTGACAACGGTTCCATTCTCCACAAATTCACTGGCCCTTTGTTCCCGAAGGACAACGTTGTTAATTTCCGGTTCAGAGATGGCATCCACTTGTGCCGCGGTAAGAATCTCTTGCGGTAGGCTCATTCGCAAGACATTTGCGGGCAGGTCCAGGTACACCGGCCCTGGTACGCCTGTCACAAGGGCCCGCAGACAGTTTTGGATCGCTGGAATCACCTCTTCCGCGTTGGTAGGTTGCTCACAGTGCTTCACCAGCGGCCGTGCGCTTGCCATTTGATCCATTTCCTGGAAGGCACCGAGGCCGATCTCATCGATGCTACATGCGCCGCTAATTAGCAGCAAGGGCATTCGATTGGATTTGGCATGATGTAGGGCACCAAGAGCATGCGCAAACCCAGGGCCGCTGACCGTTAGCATCACCCCAAACTTACCGCCGTTCGTTTGCTGTCCCTGTTGCTGCGATCTATTCTTGCTTCCTCGCTGCAGCATGTATCCGTATTCACACGCTGCGTATCCCGCAGACTGTTCATTTCGGAAGGAAATAAAATCGGCGCCAAGGCGCTGCATACACTCAGCCAGGCGGGTCACCGGAATACCCGGTACTCCAAAGACGACATCGACCCCACTGTTGATCAGCACCTGGGAAACGACCTCGTTTATGCTAACTTCTGCCATGGGTGTGTCCGTTTGTGAGAGAGAGAGTGTGTGTACGTGCTTAGCTACGCTTTTCTTGTTCCTGTTCCGGTTGTGTATTTCACCAACACAGTCTACATCTTCTACCTATTTTACAGATCTATGCAAACCTCTTTCAAAGCCTTGCCCAATACATTAGATACCATGCAACAGATCAAACCAATGGTGAACACCACCCGAGCTCCCGAGTAACCATTTGCTTACATGGATTACGAGATCCCGGTGACGTTAGCGGGGCCGGTCCCCCGCCCCAAAATAAGAATATTTTTGTGTTGAAACCCGCAGCGGGCCCGTCGTTTCTCTCACGCCCCAGGTACATTAACTATGAATATATGGGGGTCTAATTCTCCCCCCCCCCC